>PVJS01064513.1:0-10210 GCA_004027185.1 Glis glis | reverse complement strand
AAAAAAAAAAAAAAAAGGATACCAGTTAGATTAAGGGGCTTCTTTATTGTTATTATTATTATTATTTGTGTGGGGGGTACTGGGGATTGAACCCAGGGGCATTCTACCTCCGAGCTACATCCCCAACCCTATTTTTTGTTCTTTATTTTGAAACAGGGTCTCACTAAGTTGCAGAGGGCCTAAGTGCTGAGGCTAGCCGCAAACCTGCAATCCTCCTGTCTCAGCCTCCCAAGTATTGGAATTGCAAGTGTGCGCCACCACGCCCAGACAGTCTTCTCTACTCTTAATGACCTTGTACTGATCTGGATATAGAATGTCCCCCAAAAGCTCATATGTTGAAAGTATAGTCCCAATGCAACAAGGTTGAAAGGTGAGACTTTTAGGCATTGATTGGATCATGAGGCTCTTTCCTCATAAGTGGATTGATCTATCAAATGGATTATTAATCCATTGATAGCTGAATGGATTACTGGGAGGAAGTAGCTCACTGGGGGCATGTCTTGGCAGGGTTTATCTCTGCCCTGGCCACTTCCGTTCTCTCCCTCTCTGCTTCCCAGCTGTCATGAGCTGAGCAGCTTTCTTCTATCATGCCCTTCTGCCATGATGCTTCTGCCTTGGATCTGACTGACCCTGAACTGAACCTCTAAAACTGTAAGCCAAAGTAAATATTTCTTCCTTTGAGTTGTTTTTGACAGGTATTTTGGTCCCAGCATAGCTTGAAGCCACCCAGCAGTACCACAGACATCTTCTTTGATTCATATTTCAACCTAAGTTAGACAAACATGAGACACATGGAGGAGACAACTTGGTCCAGTTCTCCTGTTTTAGGATTAGGAGACCTGAGGTCTTGGCCTGTCTCTGCTACTCTCTAGGTGTGTGTCTTGAATAATTTACATACCCGCTGTGAGGCTACATTTATGCAATGTAAGGTGGAAATACTAATGCTTTCCTTACAGAGTGACTGTTCAGGTTTAATGACCCAAGGAAAAATGGTTAAATAAAAAATATACATATACAATTACATATACAATTACAGTCCCTGTAAGCTCTGAGGTATTTTCAAAGGAAAGATGATATGCTGTCACTCCCCTTACCTGCCTCTTCTCTTCCAGTCTCTGATCTCAGAGACAGGACCCGGTTTCCACTTCTCTTGAGTGGGTTCTCTGCCTCCTGGGGGATTTTTTCTTCCTTAGCTATATTAGGACTCACTTTTGTTTTTTTAGTATCTTCAGATTTCTCCCACCAACTGAATTGCCTTTAAACACAGTACTTTCTCTAATCCTAAAATGGTTTTTAAATGACCCACTCACCATTTTTACTTGTCACCTTCTCCTCACAGCCGAACTTCCAGATGAATGTTGTTCCACTGTGCTTCGTTTCCTTTTAACCTATTCTCCTCGTATCTCTTTGGTGTCCATGTCACCTGTCAACTAAACTGCCTTTTGGAAAGTCACAATGGCATTAAAGAATCTAGGCATTGAAAGCAAATAGCTGGGTGCAAATGTGTCTTTTCCCTTCCCCCAGGCTTCTGTACCATTCTGCCATGGCTCCTGCCTGACCCCCTGCTGCCTTGACTTTCTCTTTATTTTCACTTCTGGAATGTGGGAGAAGGCTCTCTTGGTCCTTTTACCTTTGTGAATAAGACCTTTCAGTTGTATTTTCCTCTAAGCATTTTTCCTCTCTGTCCTTTTGGTGGGTGTTCCCCAGCCCTCAGGCCCTCAGATGTGTCCTCTCTTCAATTCCTCTGGCTTCGACTGACACCTAATATTCCTCTTCCTGCCTTATCTTCTATGAGCTCACCCAACATGTCCAGCTCAGGGTAGAAACTACACACCATAACTTGAAATCAGTGCACACCACAGCTACTCCCACTTCATACGCAACAGGTCTAAAACAAAATTGGCAGACTTACTTTTTGCTTCCTTGCTTTCTCACCAAGGGTCCTGTGCAAACTTCCTCATTGCTATCCATATACTTTAAGCCTCAAAACTCTGGTATAACCTTTGACCACTCCATGAATTGTGCTCTTCTTTCTAAATATTTCACCAAGCTTTGAGATTCATCTTCTCTTTCTTGATCCACAACAATGCACCAAAAATTGAATGTTATCACTTATCATTTATCTCCTGGGTGCCTGTTTCTCCTCTCTGCTCCAGTTGGTCTTCCTAAAAGTGCTACACACCTTCCCAGTTCATATAACTCCTGCCAACTTGGAGTTTTCAGCCGTGCAGTGGCACTTAACAGAATGTGGTGGTACTCAGTTCTATTTGTGTGTGTCTGTGTATGTGTGTGTGTGTCAATGGGGATTAAACCCAGGGCCATTCTATGAGCTATACCCCCAGCCCTATTTTACTTTTTATTTTAAAACGGGGTCTCAATAAGTTTTTGAGGTTCTCACTAAGTTGTTGAGGCTATCCTTGAACCTGCGATCCTCAGGTCTCAGACTCCCAAGTACTGGGGTAGCAAGCATATGCCACCCTGCCCAGCAGTGATACTCAATTCTTATGCTTTCATCACTTTTTAAAATGAACACTTTGCCAGGAATGAATAGTCTCTTTCAAGTTCCTTAAATGCACATGCGCGCGCGTACACACACACACACACACACACACACACCACTCCCCAATTCCTTGCAGTAAGAATGAATGTCTTAGAATGCTTTGCAAAGAATACCAACAGCATGCTATAAATTGGGAGTAGGCTCTATAAATCCCTGTTCTGTGATCTGGCCCAGTTCATCTAATGCTGGCCACTTCATTTGCTTTGAATGTGCCCAATTGTAAAGTTAAAAGGGTAAAAGATGCACATATATCCTAAATCATCCAATCAATGGAACATTCTTGAGTCTCTGCTTAGTACAAAGTATTTAGATCATTACTGTGGGGAGATTAAAGTATAAGACAGCTTCTCAGCCAATTACCTCACAAATAAATGTCACTTATTTACCGGTACATAAAATATTATAATATCCTGCCCCATAATTCTTTCCTCAGAGATACACTGGTGGGCAACTGCCATAAGCAACAACTCAATTCTCTGCCTATTCTACATACATTACATAAGGAGAAGAAAGGTAAAGGAGAGACATCAACCAACATTTATTTGCAAATTACTACTAAGAAGGCAGGTATTCTGTTAGAAGCAGGAGTATATTTAATCCGGTAGTCTTCACAAGAACACAGTAGGGGTTTTCTACCTCCATTTTACAAAGGAGGAAAATGAAGTTAAAAGGCATTAAAACATCCCTAAAAATTAACTTGCTTAAGAAATCAACAAAGTTGGGCATGGTGGCATACACCTGTAATCCCTGTACTTGGGAGGCTGAGACAGGAGGATTGCAGGTTCGAGGCCAGTCTCAGCAATTTAGCAAGGCCCTTTGCACATTAGTGAGACACTGTTTCACAACAAAATATAAAATGAGTTGGATGTATAGCTCAGAGGTAAAATGCCCCTGAGTTCAATTCCCAGTACCAAAGAAAGAAAGAAAGAAAGGAAGGAAGGAAGGAAGGAAGGAAGGAAGGAAAGAAGAAAGAAAAGAAATCAACAAAACTGAGTATTTTCTATGCTGAGTATAGGAATAGCAAAATGACTAAAATAAACATAGTCCTTGTCCTGGTGGGATTTAGCTATTAACACTGGTCACAGAATCAGATTTGAACCTGATCACCATCTGGACTTGAATGTCCTAACTCCTACTCTAAGTAGTGCCTGGCCACCGCACGCCTTGCCATGGACCCACAGCATCAGGCTTCCCAGGCCTGGGGCCCAGGCAGACTAGAGCAGTTGACAGACCAGGTCAGGGTCTAGACTCAGTTTCATGGTCCTAAGTCTGGTTCCCATTCATCCATTCATCTGCACTTACATCTCAGAACCAACCACAGATGGAAAGGGAGGCAACGTTTCTTCCTATGATTCTATCTCTATCTCTTATCTCTATCTCTATCTCTATCTCTATCTATCTGTATCTCTATCTCTATCTCTATCTCTATCTCTCTCTTGAGCTATACCCTCAGCCCATTTTTATTTTTTGTTTTGAAACAGGGTGCTGAGAGGCTCACTGCATTGCTGAGGCTGTTCTCAAACCTGTGATCCTCCTATCTCAGCCTCCCAAGTACTGGGATTCAGGCATGCACCACCCTGCCCAGCTCTCCCTGTCTCTTACAGCAGTTGCAAGGTTCATAGAATTTAGATTGCTGATGCTCATATCTCCGCTGAGATCACTAGTTTTCTCTGGACCTGGAGCTCTGCTCTGAATGTCTTGTGGTTTGAGGAGCCCTGAATCCTCTGCTTACTTCCCTCAAGTCTGCTCTCTCTCCAGCATGTTGCTCCTTGTGCTATAACTGACTGGGAGTTGTATCAATATCTACAGATTTCCCGAGAACAATGATGCTGCCACCCACAAGCAACAAGAGAAGGGGGAGGACTACAGAGGGTTTGTGTTTGGTATGAGAGGGTAGTAGGGGTGGAGTGGCATGAGGATAAGAGCCGTCGGTGTTATCTGCCTGGGAAGATGGCAAAGTAATGGGCAGAGTTATCTGCTTTGGAAGACAGCGAAGGAATATTACAGAAAATATGTGTGACTCTTTCTACAAAAAGAAGATAGGAGAGAGTATGATAGGCCCACTTTTATCAGAGCATTTCTTCTGGCTCAGAAATGTTATTAGGGATCTCTCTTTACTTGGGCTTATATATGTATTTTTAAAATATCACTAGGGGAAAAAAATGAGAACAGAGAGCCACGCTGCGTATTGAGAATGGCACAATAGCGCTCTGTAGCTTTGCTGGACCTGAGGCCCTTTGACCAGCCCCTGGGGCCTGGCTCTCCTAATCCACTGAGGCCCCCCACCTCCTCAGCCATGCCCCATCATTAATCCCATTAACCTGCAGGTCTCCTGTGCTCCAGGCTGTTTCATGACTCTGCTCACAGGCCCTCCTCTGCCCAGAACGTCTCCCTTCTTTGTTACATCTCCTCCCACCTCCCTGCGCTCTTTTCCTCTGGCTTCACTCGCCCTTTTCCTCTTAGACAATTCTCACTCATTCTTCCAATTCTGCGCAGAGGTTGCCGCTCCTGGTAAAGCTTTTATTTCTTCTCACTTCCAACAAACAAACGATTCCCGGCTTTTGAATACTTCTGGGCATTGGCGTTTGCTTTCGCTGCAAATACCACACTCTTATTAGGTTTGCTTCTTTGCATGTCACGCACACCCCCAGAGCGCCTTGTGGGCAGTGATTGTGTTTGTTCATTTTTGTATCCAGCACCGTACAATATCACTTGTACAATAACTGCGGAGCTGAAGGGGTTTGCATGTTGTAGACTTCCAACAGTACAGGGAGCAGTGCCCGCAAGACAGAAGATATACTGTTGCATGTGCAAACCAGTTGTGATCTGTGAATTTATAAGACAGAGACTGTGGGGACCAAGGGTTATACATAAGCATGCATCAGAATCACTTCTGCCTGTTTTGCTTGATTCATGTGTTGAGGTTTAATCACTACAAGAAATCCGGGACCTCCTGATTCAGGAGGCACATGGTAGAACTTGCACATCAAAACTTTTTATGTAAGAATTCCATAGGGGATTCTATGTCAAAGCAATGCTGGAATTCTTAGCTCTTTTAAAGAAGCAGTTTAACAAATCTCCCTTTCTCTCTGTAGATTCTGCTAAAGTAAATTTTTCATTCTACTGTCTGACCAAATCGTTCTGAATACCATATAGAGGAATCAAAACTGAGACAGTATGATGTCCTATGTTTGTTACAGGAAAATAAAACATTAAATTTCAGTTCTTTGTGAAACTGAGTGAGGCACATACAGAAAAATACTAAATTTAAGAATTGAGCAAATTGTTATACTAAGTTAGGATGGGTTTCAGGAGACTTAACAGAATCTAAGACCTTTTGTCTTGGCTAATCAATTGCTTGTCCTTCCTTAGACAGTACATTAAACCCACTTAATCTGAGTATATTTTAAAGTCACAAAGTATTTTTTCATAAGTTGCTGGATCCAAGAGGTGAATGAGGCACATATTTTTCTTCACCGTTCCAAGTTGAAGAAACAGCTTCACAGTGTTATTGAACACGAGTATAGCCAGTTAATATGAATTAATATACATGGCACAGATGGAATGGCTCTAAACCTGAAAGTTGATCTATGTTTATTCTAGAACCCCATTCGAGTTCAACGACAGATGTTACTGTGTTAGTTTTAAGAGATTTACACCAATTAACTGGGACATCTTATGTCAACCTATAACTTTCTCTTTGCTATTGTGTTTCCCGTGGTATTTCTAACATCTTGGAATTTGGGACTCAGTTCTCTCACATCCTAGGGGACCAGAAATATTCTGTTGTCATCGATTGATTGACAGAAGAGCCATGAACTTAAATATTAGCTGAAATTTTAAAAAATCAGAGAAGTTAGAGTTCTTTATGCATAGCCAGGAAAGTCAAAGAGACTTTGCTAGGAGCCAGGGAATACTTTTATCCATCACCAAGAATTGTTTTTACCTTTAAATGAAAGAAAATGTTACGGGGCCAGGAGAGAGAGAAAGATATCTACAGAAAGAACCTGGGTTGCATCTGCAGCCCAATTCCACTACTGTTTACCCCATGTCTGAGCATATCCAGTAGCTTCCTGACTCTTATCCCTACCTTTCATCCTCTTCTGAGTGCCACCCTCTTCTTCCACCAGAGCGATCATTTTAAAACTCAGTTCTGCTAAAATATTTCAGGTAGCTTCCCACTATGGGATAAAGACCATGTTCCTTGGCATATGGTGTATGATAATTCTTTATTTAGCTGGCATTGAGCTCATCCTTTACTACCACCCCACCTGACTCTCCTATTCCAGACACACTGAACTCCTTCAGCTCTAATTAATATTCCAGGGATCATTCAGATATTTGTACATCACCTTACCTTCCATAATAGCATCCCTCAGTCCATCTGCCAGGCAAGCAATAACCAATTCCTTGAGATATGACTCGTGTTGCCTCTTCTGGTACTATCGGCAAAACTGTGCCCTTCCTCCTTGTGCACTGAAGTCTCACCAGCACCATGCACCATGTCTAGCACAGACCAGAACTCTAATCATATTTGTTGAGCAAATGAACATTGTGGGGGTGGGGGGAAACTGGGATTGAATTGAACCCAAGGACATTCTACTTCTGAGCTACACCACCAGCCTGTGTGTGTGTGTGTATGTGTGTGTGTGTGTGTGGTACTGGGTACTGAACCCAGGGACATTCTACTCTGAGCTAAACCCCCATCCCTATTTTGCTTTTGTTTTGGTTTTTATAATTTTGAAACAGGCTCTCACTAAGTTGCAGAGAGCCTTGCTAAGTTACTGAGGCTGGCCACAAACCCACAATCCTCCCGTCTCAGCCTCCCAAGTACAGGGATTATAAGCATGCTCCACCATGCCCAGACCTTCAGTCTTTTTTAAATTTTTATTGTTATTTTGAAGCAGGGTCTTGCTAAGTTGCTGAGGGCCTCTCTAAGTTGCTGAAGCTGGTCTTGAAACTGCAATTCTCCTGTCTCAGCCTCCCGAGTACTGAGATTACAGGAGTGCACCACCATGCTTGGCTGAGAAAAATGAACATTTTAGGAGCAAAAGCAATAGCATAAGAGAGAGGACTCTCCTAAAGGGAAGAGAGAGTAGCACTGAGAGAAAACCTCCTCTGTGCAGCCACTCACCAGCTCTAGGACAGAGAGAAATTGCAACTCAAGGATCCTGAGATGGTGGTTTAATTAATTAGAGAAACCCTGAAGACTGAGATGACTTTGGGTCATTTAGTTCTGCCAGGACTGTAATGTTCCCCACAGTATATTTCCTAGTGTATTATCCTGTCACACTTTAAATATTCTCAGTAATGGGGCCTTTCAGAGGTGCTGATTAATAGGGTTTAGAGAAAGACAGCACGAAGGAAGCTGCACATCCAAATCAGAGCAGAGGGATAGACAGAGAAAGGGAGAGATGGGCAATTTCATGCCTTTGGACCTGGAAGGTGAAAGGGTCATTCCTGTAGGCTGTGTGTGTTGGAGGCAGGCAATCTTTGGTTGTGTTGTAGCTAAACAATAGATAAGAAACCCTACTCAAAGAAACAACAAGAGCCAAATACCCAGGAAGATTATATGACTGGTAGTTACTGGTATTCTCTCTCTCTCTCTCTCTCTCTCTCTCTCTCTCTCTCTCCCTCTCTCTCTCCCTCTCCCTCTCCCTCTCCCTCTCCCTCTCCCTCTCCCTCCCTCTCTCTCCGTCTCTCTCTCTTCTGTCCCACTCTCTCTTTCTTTTAACTCAGGCTGCCAAATCTCTCACTTCGAGATGAAGTGAACCCAGGGATGAATTAATGTGGTGTCTTAATGGGCTTAAAAAATAATGTTTGCATTCCAAATATTTTATGTTGGAGGTAATAACTCATTTATCTTGCTACAAAGCTAATTATCCAACAGAGCTTTCACCATCCAAACAACATACAAAACCACCAAGGAAGCACAAAGCCAGCTTTGCAGCCATTGGTCCTCTTAGAGATTGTCCAATCTTCCCTGGGTGGCCTGAATTTCAATATTACATTGAAAATGTGTGGTCTACCAAACAGCTGTAGATAACCAAGTCTGCGAGATACTGTTCACTTTAAGACAAGTAGACTTAAATATTTTTAGAAAATCACCCAATATGATTTCAATGTTTTCAAGTTCACACGTTCTTCCTATAGTTCCCAGGGACTACCGAAGTTTCTCAGGCACTATGTGTGTGGGATAAAGCAATGTCTCTAGAATGTTTGAGCCCAAAGGAAGTAGCCCTGACACTAGTAGGTACTCACAAGCTAGCACACAGGGCTGGTGTATCAAATTAGCTAGTGTCAGAGAAAGGGGGAATATCAGGAAATGGGACAATTACCTGACACAGTTTGATAGAAAACAAAAGATCCTGGCTATGAAGTGGCTCCAAGCAGGCATGCATGAGGGTGCTGAGGATGGTTTTTAGAGGTGTTAATTTTTGAGGACAGGGACGAGTTTGTGTAGAAAGAATCAATACAGTAAAATTATCTCAACCTCATATTTTCTCTTGGTTATAAAAAATTTTAAGTAACCTGTTCTAAAAAAAATAAAAATGAGAAGACCTAAAGAAATTATTTCACTGCACACTCAAATTAGAATGAACCACTGTGCTTTAGTGAGGCAGGTCTTGGATTGAATCATGACTCTGTCACTTTCTAGGTAGTGACCATAGGCAAGTTAATGATTTTCTCCAGTCTTTATGTGGATGAGAATGAAATGAGGCTGTGTATGTAGCACATCTCTCATTCTTTAGATATTAATAGATACTTGATACTTTTTGGGGAAAAAAAGTGTTTCATGAAAGTCACCATAACATTACATCTTTTTCTCCCATCAGTATCTCACAGTGTCTGGCATGGGTGATCAATAAATAGTTACTGAGTACATAACTGAATGAATTATCCAAAGAAAAACAGAAGATCCATCTATGATTACTGATAAGGATGGAGGCAACTGACGTGAAGTCAAGAAGAATTAAGAGTAGTGTAGAGACCATGATCCAGATGAGAATAAAAGATGTATGATTATAATGCACCAATAAAAAGTAAATAAATAAATAAATAAATAAATAAATAAATAAATAGAAAAAAAGAAATAATGGAACTGAGCATAGTGGCACACACTTGCAATCCCAGTACTTGGGAGGCTGAGACAGGAGGACCACAGGTTCATGGCTAGCCTCAGCAACTTAGTGAGGCCCTCCACAATCTAGTGAGACCCTATTTCAAAATAAAAAATAAAAATAGGGCTGGGGTGTAGTTCATAGGTAGAATGCCCCTGGGTTCAATCCCTAGCACTGACAAAAAAAAAAAAAAGAAAGAATGGGAAGGAGGGAAGGATGGAAGGAAGTAACTGTGAGACAAAATGGTAGATACAAAATATAAACTTAATTTCTGAGCAGTCCTCCAGATATAGTCACTAATAAAGAATATTATACAATATATGCTACATGACATATCACCTATAGTACATATTACAATAGAATAGAATAGTATAGGTAGTAAAATATATAATTCTTTGTTGTTGTTTTGTTGTTTTTGGTGATGGTACTGGAGATTGAACCTAGGGCCTCCTGCATGCTATGCAAGCACTCTAACACTGAACTACATCCCCAGCACTTATAATTCTTTTTTTTTTTTTTTTTTTTTTTT
>PVJS01064512.1:0-10210 GCA_004027185.1 Glis glis | reverse complement strand
GGCGTGGTGGCGCACGCTTGTAATCCCAGTACTTTGGGAGGCGGAGACCGGAGGATCCGGGTTCGCGGCCAGCCTCAGCTCTCTCTCTCTTTCCCTGTCTCTCTCTCTCTCTCTCTCTCTACTTAGTGAGGCCCTCTGCAACTTCGTGAGACCCGGTTTCAAAATAAAGTATAAAAATAGGGCCAGGGGTGTAGCATGGAGGTAGAACGCCCCTGGGTTCAATCCCCAGTACCGCAAAAAAGAAAAAAAAAGATTTGGAACTAAGCTAGGCATGGTGGTGGGTGCCTGTAATCCCAGTACCTGGGAGGCTTGAAACAGGAGGATCACAGATTTAAGGCCAGCCTCAGCAACTTAGCAAGGTCCTCAGCAACTTAGTGAGACCCTGTTTCAAAGCTTATTTATTTCTGTGGTACTGGGGATAGAACCCAGGGGCCTTCTACCTTTGGGTTACATTCCAACACCTATTTTATATTTTTTATTTGAAAACAGGGTCTCACTAAGTAGCTGAGGCTGGCTTTGAACCTGTGATCCTCCTGTCTCAGCCTCCCAAGTACTGGAATTACAGGTGTGAGCCACCATGTCTGGCTCTTCAAAATTAAAAAAATAAATAAAGGGTTGGGGGTATAGGGTGAAGGTAGAATGCCTCTGTGTTCAATCCACAGTACCACAAGAGAAAACAAAACAAAACAAAACAAAACAAAACAAAAAAGAGCCATTATGATCTTACCTAAGAACCTCCCAGAAGCAAGGGCAAACGTTTTAGAGTGGCTTCAGTGCAAAAGTCATCCATGAGTGCAAGTACAGGTGGCTCACACCTGTACTTGGGAGGCTGAGACAGGAGGATCGCAGGCTTGAGGACAGCCTTAGCTAGTAGTGAGACTTTTATCAACCTAGCTGGACCCTTTTTCAAAATAAAAAGAAAGTAGGGCTGGGGCTGTAGCTCAGAGTAGAATGCCCCTGGGTTCAATCGCCAGTACCACACACACACACACACAAGTCATCAATGATCTCACTGTAAGTAGGAACTATGAAGCATTTCCCCCAAAGTCAATTATTAGCTTTTGCCTTTTTGTGTAAGTCCTGGCACCACCTCTCTATCCTGGGAATTAGCGTCGAGTTTGAGTCTTCCTTCTTGTCCTTGCTTCTTCCCACTCTGGGTTTCATGGCTTCCTCTTTGTGCATTAGTTGCTTCTGCATGCACAGATTCACTTCACTTTCCTGAGAAGAAGAGAAGCTGGCCAGACGTGTAAGCGCTCTGCTTAGTGTCCTGGGTTTGGGGATGTTCTTCCTGTACTTTTGTTTGGGTTGTCTGACTACTGACAGATGCAACGACTCGCCCAATTAAAGTTAGCTGTTCAGGTTAATCTCTAGTAATCCAATCACTCCATTTTGATGTCTGCATTTAGTATTGTTCCTCTTTATGAGGTCATCAAGAAAAACAAAAATCTTTTGTAACAGTCATTCAATTTTCATTATCTGGCATCATATTTAGAAGGGTCATTGTAAGGTCTGAGTGTTCATACCCCGCCCCATCATTCATATGCTAAACCTTATCTCCAGTGCAGTATGATATTAGGAGGCAGGACCTTTAGGAAGCAATTAGGTCATGAGGGTTCCACTGCAACAAAAGGGATTAGTATCCTTATACAAGAGCCTGAGAGAGTTTTGGGTTTTTCCCCCTCTTCTACTGTGTGAGGATGCAGGCAGGTGATGTCTATGAAACAAAGAGCAAGCCCTCACCAGGTACTGAATCTTCTGGCATCTTGAACCAGCCATAAATTTCTGTTGTTTTTAGGCTACCTCGTCTAAGGTATTTTGTTACAGCAACTTGAATGGACTAAGATGGTTGGTTATAAAAGTCAACTTTTGCCGGGCGTGGCGGCGCACACTTGTAATCTCAGTACTTGGGAGGCTGAGACCGGAGGATCCGGGTTTGCAGCCAGCCTCAGCTACTTAGTGAGGTCCTCTGCAACTTAGTGAGACCCTGTTTCAAAATAAAGATTAAAAAATAGGACTGGGGGTGTAGCTTGGAGGTAGAATGCCCCTGGGTTCAAGCCCCAGTACTGCAAGAAAAAAAAAAAAGTCAACTTTTTCACTCATGTAGTTTTGGAGCTCCATACTTGTGTGGGTCTGTATTCTGTGTTGACCATCTGGCTGAAAATCCCTGCCTGGAGTTTACAGTACTACTTCTACCCTCAAGACCGGATAGATTATTTTTTGTTTAGTTAACTTAATCTCTCACTGTGTCTGGATCTTAAATCGCCCATCAATGAGTAACCCAGGAAAACTCCTTATTAATCCAAATTGGGAAACAGGGCTAAATATTTCTCCTGATGTCAATTTTCTTTTTCCTTTTGGTGCCACAGTGCAACTTTGTTCTTGGCAGCTGCTGTTGGAAGGAAAGGAGGTGTGGTGTTAGTCAGTTCAGACTCTCCTGACCAAGGACAATTTTAGGACCCAAGGACTTGGAACCCTTTCTAGATAGCCTGGAAGAGAATGCCCTGTTCTCCGGAGCCCCACTGTTCCTCAGGCTTATCTTATCCAGTGTGGCCTCCTGTTGGGAGTTCTGAATAATATTATTGTTTGTCTTTGGTCTCTCCTCCCTGCTTTTCCAGTTTTTTTCCTGCTCACTGAACGTTTCACATTTTCCTGAGGTCAGTTCCTGGTTGACTGGCAGGGAACCTCAATAGCAGAAAGCAATGAAACAGCCTTTTCATTAAAAGGAAACAGGGTCTCACTAAGTTGTGTGAGGGCCTTGCTAAGTTGCCGAGGCTGGCTTCGAACCTGATCCTCCTGTCTCAGCCTGCAAATGACATTATTTTGTTCACCTTGCAGGGTGATGCTAATGTTCTTAAAGAATATTATGCATCTAGCCGGGCGTGGTGGCGCATGCTTGTAATCCCAGTACTTGGGAGGCTGAGAGGAGGATCACAGGTTTGAGGCCAGTCTCAGAAATTTAGCGAAGCCCTCTGCTGCAATTTAGTGAGACCCTGTTTCAAAATAAAAAATAAAATAGACCTGGGGGTGTTGCTCAGAGGTAGAATGCCCTTGGGTTCAATCCCCAGCACCACACACACACACACACACACACACACACACACACACACACACATGCAGGCATACATAAACAACACACATGGCCGGGGGTATGGTTTGGAGGTAGAATGCTTCTGAGTCAATCACCAACACCACACATACCCCCAAAATAATATTAAATATTTATCAGAGCATTGCTGACTTTGATAATATTAAATTTATTTATTTTTATACTTTTATTGATGCATTATAGTCTCACATCATAATATAGATCATAGTGATAGTGACATGCATGCACACAGCACTTGGTGGGCTTTCCCCTGGCTCCCTCCCCATGGCCCCTTTCCCCTTTCAGGATATTGAGATTGACATTGGTATTATCACATAGGTACATAATGTCAATGGAAGTGCTTCCTTCATTGTTTCTCCCTGCCCCCACCCCTTCTCTTAGACCACCTCCCTGGCTCCACTATAGTTTCTCCTCCATTATATGAATTGGGAGAGTAATTGGGATACCAGAGGGTATCCACATATGAAAGAAAACATATGACCCTTCCCTTTCTGTGACTGGCTAATCTCACTTAACATCATGTTCTCCAGGTCCATCCATTTCCCTGCAAATGACATAATTTTGTTCTTCTCTATTGCTGAGTAGAATTCCACTGTGTGTATATCTCATAATTTTGTAATCCATTCATCTGTTCATGGACACCTAGGTTAGTTCCATAATTTGACTATTGTGAATTGTGCTGCTATAAACATGGATATGCATGTATTACTATAATATTTTGATTTCAGTCCCTTTGGAAAGATACCCCGGAGTTGTATAGCTGGAGTTGGGTTATATTTCTGAGCCAGCTCATCTATCCCTGGTCTTCTGAATCATGGAGTTGGCTTTGATGGTGTGGATTGAAGACCTTGCTAGATGTTTGGGCTGAGCATTTAGAGAAGAAGGGGGGAAATCTGTACATATTGAAAATGCAACCTCATTAATATGCCTCCGAAGGACTCCAGGTCCATTCAGTCCCACTCATCACCACCTTAACCTATGTTGCCTGTGAAACCAGTCATCCTTACTAAGCCACAGTCTCTAGGATCACTTTTGAAATGCAAAGCAAAAAAGGAACAGGGCGTTTGATTCATTTTCTCTTTGCACTGATGATGTGGGTTCACTCTCAATTCACTTAGAGCAAAGTGGAGGTTGGTAGTGGATTTGAAGAAAATGCTTTGTTCTTTCTGTCTTGGGTATGTGTGAGGAAACCTCACCCTTCAACTTCCCTGCAACAGACTGACAGTTGGCTGTAAATTGGGCTAAGACTTTGAGTTTTGAAATTTCAGTAGGTGGGGTGGATGAAAAAAATGGGATTACCATTGCTGCAGGTAACCCCTGCATTTAGACAGCTTTTCTTATTTCTCCAAGAATCTATAATCATGGAGACAGGAGGGATAGAGAAATGGAGGCCCAGAGAGAAGTGATTTTTCAGTGCCAGTCACCTTGTTAGTGGGCTGACCTGGGATTAAGGCCTGTCTCCTAAATTCAGCCCTGTGTTTTGTCTATTATCCACGATGATGGAATCATTAGATTTTGTATTTATTTATTTTGTGGTACTGGGGATTGAATCAAGGGATGGCCTACCTCTGAGCTACACCCCCAGCCCTATTTTATTTTTATTTTTATTTTTGGTGCTGGGGATTGAACCCAGAGGCATTCTACCTCCAAGCTACACCCCCAGCCTGATTTTATTTCTTATTTGGAAACAGGGTCTCACTAAATTGTGTGAGGGCCTTGCTAAGTTGCCGAAACTGGCTTTGAACCTGATCCTTTTGCCTCAGCCTCCGAAGTACTGGGATTATAAGTGTGCGCCATGTGGCTGGCTCCTAGATTTTGTATTTAGATGCTAAAGGAAACAGCTTTAAATGACTAATGCTGAGGAAGAAAAGAACAGGAGCAATTCAGCAGATATCAGAGTGATCATAACAATAGTTACAATCAGAGCGAAACGTGCTCTTTGGTTTATCCTTGAAATCTTGAGGCATGGAAATGTTTCCTTTTTCTTTTTTTTCTCTATGAAAGGGCAGACTGCTTTGCTTTGATTTATGGTCTGATAAAATCATACTTTTTGACCTTCAAAGTTTGAGTTAAGATACTATGTATAGGGTAAGGTAACATTTTCTTGGGTTGTCATTAAGTATTGTTTGTCTCTGTCTCTTTTTCTTTTGCCTTACTGGGGATTGAACTCAGGGACTTCTACCTCCGAGCTACACCCCCAGCCCTATTTTTTATTCTGTATTTTGAAACAGGGTCTCACTAAGTTGCAGAGGGCCTCACTAAGTAGCTGAGGCTGACCGCGAACCCGGATCCTCCTGTCTCAGCCTCCCAAGTACTGGGATTACAAGTGTGCGCCACCATGCCTGGCTCTGTTTGTCTCTTAAGTTGCAGACTTTTGGAACTATATTGTGTTTCGTAGGCATTTTCCTTCTAAAGTAATTTTGCAGAAATCTCTCTCTTCCTCCTCCACAGGCATATAAATACCTTTGCAATTACCAGGTGTCTGACTTCACCTGTTTATTATAGAGGGAGTTTGCAAAAGTTCCAATTATATATCAAATTCATGGCCTAGATTGTACTTTGATCTTAAAAATAGAATTCGAGGTAATTTTTCTCAACCCAGTTTCAAATATTGTTGTGGTCTTAAACTTTTTTTATACATAAGGTATATTTTCCAACTATATGTCCTTTTTAATTATTTTAAAAACGGTATCATAGCCGGGCGTGGTGGCGCAGGCTTGTAATCCCAGTACTTGGGAGGCTGAGACCAGAGGATCCGGGTTTGCAGCCAGCCTCAGCTACTTAGTGAGGCCCTCCACAACTTAGTGAGACCCTGTTTCAAAATAAAGAATAAAATATAGGGCTGGGGGTGTAGCTTGGAGGTAGAATTCCCCTGGGTTCAATCCCCGGTACTACAAAAAAAAAATATATATATATATATATATACACATATATATATCATTGTTGTTCTTTAGAAAGAAAGGTTGAAAGGAAGGAAAAAAATTATCATTAGCTACCTGCACTTAGTTACATTTCAATTTTTTGGCCAGTTATCTAGGTTGTGAATTTCTCAAGCTTCTTTCTTCCTTTCTATCTATCTGTCTGTCTGACTATTTATTTTTGCAGTACCGGGGATTGAACTCAGAGGCATTCTACCTCGGAGCTACACCCCCAGCTCCATCTTGATCACACATCTTGATCAGTCACAGAATGCCCGGCTGCCGGCTGTCGAGGATTCGGTGTGGCCTTGGGGCAAGGCGGTTTTCTTTGGCTTGCCTCTTCAGGGTAGTCCCCACAGAGGGGTTCATTAGAGAGCCCTGAGGCATAGGGTGGGGGGATGAGAGCCTGGTCCTGCAGGGCAGGAATCTGGGCAACTTGCCACTGTGTACTTTACCTCTCACCTCCTGAACCCCTGCAAACAGCTCATGCAGGATTCTGATTGGTCTGTGCTCCTGCAACTTACAAAGGGAAGGTTAGCAGTCCCGATGAATTGCGTCCCCTTCGAGAACTGGCCAAGTTAAATAAAGTCATCTTGCCACCACGCTGGTGGGTGGCCTCTTCAAATGAGGGGGCGCTGCCCCTCTATCTGTAGTAGGAGGCCGGCTGGGGAAGATTAACAGAATTGGAAGTACTAGCAGTCAGCAATGAGTTTACATTTTTTTTCTTTTTTTTTTGCGGTACTAGGGATTGAACCCAGGGGCATTCTACACCCGCAGCCAGATTTTTTTAATTATTTATTTTTGAAACAGTGTCTCAGTAAGTTGTGGAGGGCTGAGGCTGGCTGCGAACCTGGATCCTCCTGTCTCAGCCTCCCAAGTACTGGGATTATAAGCGTGCACCACCACGCCTGGCTACAATATTTTTTCCCTCTCTTATTTCTAGCCAGATTTCAAACAGTCAGAATCTAGATGTAAGCACTATGGGACAGAAGAGAGTCAGGAAAATCCCTCTAGTTCTAGTTCTGGTGGAAGGGACAGAAAATGGAACTCTTAAAACTCAGAGCGAGGGTGTAGCTCCTTTTTCTCCACCCCCCCTTTTTTCTTCCCTCTCTCTCTCTCTCTCTCTCTCTCTCTCACTCGGATTGAACCCAGGACATTTTACCTCTGAGCTACACCCCTAGCCCTTTTTATTTTTTGTTTTGAAACAGATCTCACTAGGTTGCTGAGAGTCTCACTACATTGCTGAGGCTGTCCTTGAACCTGTGATCCTCCTGTCTCAGCCTCCCAAGTACTGGGATTACATGCCAGCTTCATTCTCTTTCATCCCAGGTTCCAGGCAACCTCATGCTGGGGACAGTGGTAGAAGCAGCAAGATGGCCAGCTCAGAAAACTATAGGAGATGAGGCTCGGAGGGAGGAGAGCCTTCATTTTTCATCTGATGGTGTTGCAATTCCAAGAGGCTCCTCCTCCTTTTTGTGTGTGTGTGTGGTACTGGGGATGGAACCCAGGGGCATTCTACCTCCGAGCTACACCCTCAGCCCTAGTTTTTTTTTTTTTTTATTCTTTATTTTGAAACAGGGTCTCACTAAGTTGTGGAGGGCCTCACTAAGTAGCTGAGGCTGACCATAAACCTGCAATCCTCCTGTCTCGGCCTCTCAAGTACTGGGATTACAAGTGTGCACCACCACGCCTGGCTCTCCCCCTCCTTTCTAAATCCTCTCTCTCTCCTCTTGTCATTTGGGTCCCAGATGTGGCTCAATCACAGAATTATGTGATTTTGGATTCATGGACTGAAAAAAAAAAAAAAGAGCTGGGGAACCAGAAAGTACTTGGAAGATGCAGAGAAGGAAGTGCTCCGGAAATGGACCCCTTAAAGCTGTTTATGCATATCTGGCCTGAATTCCAATCTGTGCATGGGTGATCTGCTCCTAATTAGCATTCCAAAGATTATGAGAACTGAGCTAACAGAGAGACCTCTCATAAGGCCAAGACTGAGCACTGGATGGCACACTCCCAGGGCACATCTGAAGAGCACTTAAAACCTTTGAAACTTGAACTGGCATAGTAACCACAGCCCATAGAAAGAGAGTCAGAACTTGTGACTTAAACCTAACCAGGAGAGGAACTGCTACAGCAAAGATGTCAATGTTCACTCGTAAGATTTAACAAAGACCCAGATCTTCATAAAGTAATGTTCAAAGTATCCACGATATAATCCAAGATTACTTGGCATATAAAGAAGTATGAAATTCTCAACTGGCATGGGAAAGACAGTCCACAGATGCCAATGTTGTGATAACACAGACACTGGAATTGTTCCTCAGAGACTTTGAAGTGCTTGCTGTGAAAATGTTCAAAGGAGCTATCACGAGCACATTTGGAACAGAGTTAAAATAGAAACAGAAGCTTTGAAGAAGAACAAATGGCAATTTTGAAATGAAAAGCACAATAACCAAAATTAAAAATTTACTGGAAAGACTCGGTAGTAGAACAAAGATAATGTAGGAAGGAAATTATGAACATAGTGATAGATTAGTGGAAATTATTCAATGTGGAAAAAAGAAGAAATATGAGGGGGGAGGAGACAAAAACAGAACTTCAGGGTTTTAGGGAATAACTGAAAAGGTCTACCATTTGTTGTCATGAGATTTCCAGGAGAGAAGAAAAAAATGTGATGCTCAAAAATAATTTGTAGACTGAGACAAGAGGATCTGAGGTTCAAGGCCAGCCTCAGCAATTTAGCAAGCCCCTCAGCAACTTAGTGAGACCTTGTTTTCAAATAAAAAATAAAAAGGGCTGGGGGTGTAGCTTGAAGGTAGAATGTTCCTGGGTTCAATCTCCTGTTCTCCTTTACAAAAAAAAAAAAGTGACTGAACTTCACACATTTTGAGAAAGACATATGCTAATCAGCCAGGCATGGTGGTGTACGCCTGTAATCCTAGTACTTGGGAGGCTGAGACAGGACAATCCCAGGTTCAAGGACAGATTCAGCAATTAGAGAGACTTTCAGCAACCTAGTGAGACCGTGTTTCAAAAAGTAAAATAGGGCTGGGGGTGTAGCTCAGAGGCAGAATGCCCTTGAGTTCAATCCCCGATACCAAAAACAAAAAACAAAACAAACAAATAAAAAACAAGTAGGGCAAATCTTAAATAGGATAAAACCAAGGAAATGCATGCCAAAACACACCATACTCAAATATCTGAAACACCAAAGACAAAGAAATATTCCTGAAACACCCAGAGAGGAGCAGTGCATAATCTCTGGGACGGCAATGCTTTGTTGTTGTTGTTATTGTACTGGAGATGAACCCAGAGGCATTCTACCTCAGAGCTACACCCCCAGCCCTTTTTCTATTTTTTATTTTTGTTTTGAAACAGGCATGGTGGGGCAGGCCTGTAATCCCAGTACTTGGGAGGCTTAGACAGGAGGATCGCAGGTTCGAGGACAGCCTCAGCAAGTAGTGAGACTCATCAAGCTAGCGAGAACCTGTTTCCAATTAAAAAATAAGATCAGGCTGGGGGTGTAGCTTGAAGGTAGAAAGCCTCTGGGTTCAATCCCCAGTACCACAAAAAAAAAAAAAAAAAGAAAAAGAAACAGGGTCTCGCTAAGTTTCTCAAAGTCTCACTAAATTACTGAGGCTGGTCTTGAACCTGTGACCCTCCTGTCTCAGCCTCCCAAGTACACAGCAATGCTTTGATGACAGTGGTTCTCTCATCAGAAACTATGGAGGTCAAAAAGAAGCGGCACACGCCAGGCGTGGTGGCACACGCTTGTAATTCCAGTACTTTGGGAGGCGGAGACCGGAGGATCCGGGTTCGCGGCCAACCTCAGCGCGCATGCGCGCACGCACAATCGATCGATCGATCGATCTATCTCTCTTCTCTCTCTCTCTCTCTCTCTCTCTCTCTCTCTACCTAGTGAGGCCCTCCGCAACTTCGTGAGACCCGGTTTCAAAAATAAAGCATAAAAAAAATAGGGCCGGGGGTGTAGCGCGGAGGTGGAACGCCCCTGCGTTCAATCCCTGGTACTGCAAAAAAAAAAAAAAAAAAAAGAAGCGGCACAACTTTTCCAACATTTTCAAGTTCTAAAAGACAAGCACTGTCAACTCAGAATTCTACATTTGGGCCAGGTGTGCCACCACACCTGGCCCAAATGTAGAATTCTGAGTTGACAGTGCTTGTCTTT
>PVJS01064511.1:0-10209 GCA_004027185.1 Glis glis | reverse complement strand
AAAAAAAAAAAAAAAGAATATCAAGAGTTAAAAAAAGGGAGAAAAGCACATTAATTGAAAGGAGAGGATGTTGTCCATATAGCTCTACCTCCGATAGTTGAAGAGTGGAAAAATTGGTAAATAAGCCCAGGTTCCGTGCAGCTTCTTCAACTAGTTGTCTTTCCTGAACAAACTAGTTCTTGTTTTTTGTTTGTTTGTTTTTGCGGTACTGGGGATTGAACCCAGGGGTGTACCCCCAGCCCTATTTTTTATCCTTTACCTTGAAACCGGGTCTCTCGAAGTTGATGAGGCTAGCCACGAACCCAGATCCTCCGGTCTCCGCCTCCCAAGTACTGGGATTACAAGCGTGTGCCACCACACCCAGCTCCCAGCCCTATTTTTTATTCTTTATTTTGAAACAGGGTCTCACTAAGTTGCTGAAGGCCTCACTAAGTAGCTGAGGCTGGCCGCGAACCCGGATCCTCCGGTCTCAGCCTCCCAAGTACTGGGTTTACAAGCGTGCGCCACCACACCCGGCTAGTTCTTGTTTTGATGTCAAGGAGATACAGGGAGAAGCCCTTGGCTTATCCTTAACACCAGCGACTTCTATTAAGAATTTACTTTGAGCATTTCCATGATGTCTGTAGAGCCTGAATTGGACCATCAAAAAATAAACATGTAACAGTCCTTTCCTGCAAGGGGCACTGATGTACTAAAAATGGGGCATCCTCGGTGGGCAGTGTGAAGCCAGGCAGAGTTCTGCCTTTGGCGGAACGGTTCCAATTAATAAACCTCCAGCAGCGTCACAGCCACCACCTTGGTGATTTCCATCTCCCACCGAGGCTAATAAATTGATCTCTTGGAAACGGGCCGTGAGCACAATTTAAAATTCGCATATTGTGTCACCCAGGCTGAATGTGTTCGCCGTCGTGATATTAACACAAATGAAGGACATACTGAATGGACGGTCTGGGTATGTTGGCAGAGGCCTTTCGCCTAATCAAGAAATTTATGGGCAGACAAATTTGCTAGGGAGCCAGACGTCTTCTCCAAATCTAGACATACAAGTCATTTCACAGCTGATCTACACGTCCCTGAGCTTCCCCGAGGTCAATTAGAGGACTTTATCCATTTAGTTCAGCCTCGTGACGTTTAACAAATCACTTGCTGAGTTTTTGTTCTTTATTTCTTTCTTGGTTCCCAGAAGCTAAGAAAAACTTCATGGAGATTTAGAGACAACACATGAATTCAGAAGTGTTGGATTCCGTGCCTACCTGTTCCCGGTTCGTTTGGAAATTCCACGTGCCCAGCTTTGAAAACCAATCAAGAAATTGGGCATATTGATATCGAGGCTGGAAGAGGGAAGACATCAAAGATATGAATAATGACATCATAAAACAGTGTCTTCCCATCAACAGGGAGCCCCATGCGGCTGCACTCATCTATCTTCCTGGCTCTGCCCCTGAAAATATCCAGTGAAAGTTGGTGACTTGGTTGGTATTTTGGACAAAGAAATGAGGGCATGGATTAAAAATAGATGGAGTTTTAAGAGTGGCAGCTTTCTGTCTGAATTCCAACAAAAATAGTTATCAGCCCTTTTTATTTTCTTTTTAAGGCAGCAGGAAAACATAGACCCCAAATTCTGTGTAATCCCACTCAACTAAGACTCTAACAATAACAAACAGTTCCACAGCAGAGTTTATGTTATTCTTGGCAAGGCTTAGCTCTCAGGTGACATCAGAGGTGACTATATAGATATATATACAATGAAGTCAGCTTATAATTAATTTCTGTTAGATGTACAAATTTAACTGCAACGGGGTTACACGTTTCTATAAGACACAGAATACTGCAAACTAGATATCTGGCTTATGATACATGTTAGACACAAATTGCTAATTTCCTTAACATACAAAGAGCTCTTAAAAGTGAATAAAAAGATAAATGGGTTCTCACATATATTACAAATCTTTAACCTAGTGTGATATTTACTCTTTGCTTTTATTATTTTGGTGATTTTCTTTTTTTTTTGCGGTATTGGGGATTGAACCCAGGGGCATTCTACCTTCAGACTACACCCCCAGCCCTATTTTTTATTCTTTATTTTTGAAACAGGGTCTCACTAAGTTGTGGAGGGCCTCACTAAGTTGCTGAGGCTGGCTGCGAACCCGGATCCTCCAGTCTCAGCCTCCCAAGTACTGGGATTACAAGCATGTGCCACCACGCCTGGCTCTATTTTGGTGATTTTCATGGGCTTATATTTTATTCGGTCAAATCTCTGTCTTTCTCTCTCTCACTGTTATGCTTAGAAAGATACTCTTCATTCTGAAGTACATATATTTGATTTTGGATTGGGGGGCATAATTCCCGGTTCACCTGTAAAGTTTTGGTGTGTGGTTAAAGATGAAAATTGACTCGTATTTTCCTATATGATCAGCCAGCTGTCCCAGCAACATTTACTGAGTGGCTCTTCCTTTCCCTGCTGATCTGTGGTATAACCTTTATCATATATTAAATACTCATGTGTGCTAAAAATAAGAAGTCATTTTGGCTGAGTGCTGTGCATTAATCTGAGGAGTTTGCAGAGGTGGCATTTGCAACATGTGGATGTCCTTCCTTTTCTGTCCTCCCCAGAGACTGAAAACAGAGGGAAGGAAGCCAGGAAGACATTAAACAAGGTCTGCTGCTCTGGATAATGTCTATGAGGGAAAAAAGCAGGCGGAGATATGATTCAAAGACTATTATGCTACTTAAAGAACTTCACAAGACACGCAATAGCTGCCATAAGGGGGCTTGCTCCATGCCCAGCACCGTTCTGAGCAGTTCCATCATGGATGACATCACTCTATCTTCATGACCACCCATCATGTGGGTACTTTTATTATCACCTTGATTTTAAACACAAGGAAACTGAGGCCAGACACACCACATCCCTTCCCCCAAAGTCATTCAGAAGCACAACCACCGGAATTGCGACCGAGCCAGCGAATCAGCAAGGGCACTGAGACTGTTAGCTTCTTCAAAACAATTCCTCTCGTCAAAGGCATCGAATGTCAATAAACACACCAAGGAAGGTTCCAGCAGATAGAACGAGGGAAGCCGCGTTTTCTCGCAGGTACGGTCCTGGGATGGAAAGGATTGAAGCCTGGCGAATTCTATGGTTCTGAGAAGTATGGATCACGGTCAATTTCCAGGTACTCATTTAACTTCATCTTTTCACATCAAACCCTGCTTCTTTCCAGGAAAGCCAGGCAAATAGCTTTTCATCTAAGTGGCTTAGGAGGACAGGACGGAAACCTTTTCCCCCCACAAGATCTTAGAGTAGCTCAGAGAATTCCGTACCTATGTCTTTGGTGACTGGTGGTCTCTGGGTGTTTCATTATTTATGATTTATTTAAAAGATGTATACTTACCTGGCAGGGGAGATACCATGATCATGAAGGTGGTTTTCCCAGGGTGAGGCTTATCCATTGCCCTCGGGTGTGCTGACCCCTGCGATTTCCCCAAATGCGGGAAACTTGACTGCATAATTTGTGGTAGTGGGAGACTGCATTTGCGCTCTCTCCTGAAATAAAAAAAAATAAAAGATGTTTGTTGAGTGTCTCCAGGGCCAGCAAGGTGCTAGGTTGTGGGGGCCTGGAGAAAGGCAGGTAAGACCTTTGTTCTTGGGGATGTTGCCCCGAGTCAGTGTCCTGGTATATGCTCGGCGACACAGGAGTCAGTTGCAGGGGACTGCTTCTTTCTCAACGGGGAAGTCCAGAAGAACCAGATACCAGGTTTGGATCTGGCGTCAGGAGTCCTGATGGGTTTGCTGGTGACTTCCTATCTTCACAAGCTAAGCCCTATCACAGCACTCTTACCCTAAAACTAGGAGTAGTGCCAGACCTCATTAGGCTAGTAGAGCAGCAGGTATATGTGAAAGTGTTTTGAGTGTATTAGCTGCTGTCCAGGTGCGAAGTTTCTTTTTGTTTTGTTTACTGAAAGGAGAAATATGTGTGGATTTGCTGTTGTTTTTGGTGGCTGTGTGTGTGTTCTTGGTGGTGGTGTGGTTTTACCATTCTGGTCCTAAGCAGCAGGTCCGGCTGCCCCAGACTTCATGGCCGGTTGGCTCCAGGTTGGAAGGCATAGCCTCACCAATGTCACCCTGGCCGCCCCGCAAACCCCCCAGTGAGGAATGGCCTCCCTGGCCTTTGTCAGTTCAAACCACATCCTGCCCATCCACTTTCCCTGAGCTGGCGCGTGACACTGTGGTTCTGAGATGTGGCGGGCTTCTCAGCAAAGCGACAGCATAAGTCCTTCTACGGAAGTGAAAATAATCCAGCCAGTGGGCACACGTCAGGTGTGGCCTGGTGCTTATGGCCCAAGCCCCCCAACTTGAGTCAACTCCCTGATTTGGGGAGTGGGCTGCGACTCAGCCTCCTATCAATACTGTGACAGTAACCTTTTCCTGGGGGGAAAGTAGGCCTGAGGCTAGAAGGTTGGGGCGCTCCAGTCAAAGGACCGAGGTTGTAGCCTGCCATAGTTAGAAAGGACGGCAGACCTTTGGTCACTTCACAGATAGGGAAACTGAGTCGAGGGAGGGCCAAGCTGTTAGAGGCAGAGCCTGGGCTGGTACCTGGGTCTCTGGGCTCCTGGTTCAAGTTCATGATAAGAAGACTGGTTGTACCCATAGCTGAAATTTCATGTCTTGTTGGTGTCACTGCAACTGGGGAGTTAGTCTTGGGAACTGGGTTTGGTCCAAGTGATCAAAGAATGCTTTTTTTTTTTTTGGTACTGGGGACTGAACCTAGGGGCATTCTATCTCTGAGCTATACCCCCAGCCCTATTTATTTTATTTATTTATTTTGTTTTGTTTTGAAAAAGGGTCTCACTAGGTTACTGAGAATCATGCTATGTTGTTGAGGCTGCCCTCAAACCTGTGGTCCTCCTGTCTCAGCCTCCCAAGTCCTGTGATTACAGGCACTTGAAGGGATGCATCTCATAGCTGGAAGCAATTAGCTAAAAGCATGGATGGAGCCAGCACTGGGTTACCAAGCAACACAGAAAGCCCATGCGTAGGATACCAGGCAAGCAAGGCCACCAAAAAAACACACATTTTGAAAGAATTTAATTCTTGAAGAGGAAGAGGAAAAGGAGGAAGAAGAAAAGGGCGAGGAGGAGAGAGGAAGAAGAAATGGTAGAAAGAGCAGCTGCAGTGTCATTGTGAGAAAATATGGCCTCTCTGGATTCTTAAATTATGGTTTGGAATCTTTTTTTGTTGTTTTTTTTTGCAGAACTGGGGATAGAACCAGGGGCATTCTATCTCCAAGCTACACCCCCAGCCCTATTTTTTTTATTTTGAAATAGGGTCTCACTGAGTTGTGGAGGGCCTCACTAAGTAGCTGAGGCTGGCTGCGAACCTGCGATCCTCCTGTCTCAGCCTCCCAAGTACTGGGATTACAAGCGTGAGCCACCACACCTGGTTGGAATCTTTTTTATTATTTAGATCCATGTGGGTAGATCCCGTGTTCTTCTAGGAAGCCAAGGATGCCAAGGGAAAGACGTAGCCTCAACCAGGCCTGGGGCTGCCGGAGTCCAGAAGGGTCAGTACCAGCCGGAGTGGCCCTGTGTCTCCCGAGTGCGCGGCCCATGGCCCCACCAAGTCCAGCGGGCAGCCCAGGCCGGTGGGCACAGCAGACCTCTGTCTCTGTGCTTCCTTCTGGAAGGGCCTGGAAAGCTCAGGTGCCCTGACTGTAGGAAACATCAAAGACATCTCCTCCAGAGACTTCTGACCTCGGGCCACCTTCATCCCCAGGATGGGAGCTTTCCTTATCTTTCCAGGGTACCAAGATGGCCGCTCCATGCTTAACTCATGAACCTAGCTTTTGTTTCTTGCTGGGAAGCAGCTGAATGGACTGCAGCATGGGTGCGGGCTCAACCTGCAGAACCCTCCATTCCCCCCACGGGGCCCTACAGCACAGCTGTTCCCAGACCTCTCAGGGGCCACCGAGCCCTTCGCCTGCTGGGGAAGAAGTGCCAAGGGCAGAGAGCTACTGCGCTTGAAGCAAATAACCTGGAAGCGTGGGATCCTGAGCCTGTCCCAGCCCCGGCCTGAGCTGTGGCTCCGTTGCGGGGAGAGTCCCCCTTTTGTCAGTTTAACTGACATCCCAGATAAGAGGTACTGGGCAGAGTCTCGTAGGTTGCACAATCAACCACCCTGCCAACCAGGGGAAGAGACAAGCCTTTTCCAACCTCTATGGTCAAAAACGAATTTCCTCTCTGGGTGTCTTATCCACCATCTCTTCTCTACCTCCTATTTTTAGTCTTCAGGTTGGCTTTGGCTGGGGTCTGGTGTGTGTGTGTGTGTGTGTGTGTGTGTGTGTGTGTGTGTGCGCGCTGGGGGAGGGTGGGGGCGATGTTCCCTTTTACTTGTTCAAGCGTCAGCCTGCTGTCATCTGGCCTATGGCTTCCTCTCACAGCTCAAGGTGTGCCCAGGGCTGCTGTACACCATTGTCCCGGGCTGGGCGCCCGGAGCCAAGGTCACAAGTCCCATGGGGATGAGCGGATGAACTCGGCCACAGGGCAGTGGATTCAGCGCTGGGCATGTTCCGTGGCTCCATGGAGCCTTCTGCTCGTTGAAGGAGGAATATTCTCTCCAACAGCTGTGTCCCTAAATCCACAGCCAGCAACTCATCAGTTGGGTCCCCACCCTGCCGTGAAACTCTCTCTGTAGAAGATGGATTTGCCTTCCCCCCAGCGGAACTCCACCTGTACCCCTTGCTCTGATACCATCTGCACACTTCTTCCCATGAATCGCTCTGCATTCATTTCATCAACGTTAGAGCCGCCTGTCTGAGCAGCAAGTATAAGACTTTATAGAAGCATTGAAGATGTCAAGAGCGTCCTTAACTAACTGTGAATGAATTTGACCATGTGATCTTGGGTGACGGGTGGTGTCCCCTTCAGCCTCACCATGAAGGTTCTGTCAATCCTGAGGCGGCAGTGGAACCACTCAGCGCAGGCAGCCACAATTTTCCTTTTAAATACCAGGGTCAGATGAGCCAAAGCTGTGAGCACGTTGATAGACCTAAGGCAGGGCGTGGTGGTGTGCACCTGTAATCCCAGTATGTGGGAGGCTGAGATAGAAGGATCGCAGCAATGTAGTGAGACCCTGTTTCAAAATTAAAAAATAAAATAGGGCTAGAGGTATAGCTCAGAGATAAAACACCCTTGGGATCAATTCCTAGCACCAGAAGCAAACAAACAAAAAAGAAAAGAAAAAGGAGAGCCAAGCAAACCCATGAATGACCAAGAGAGGGGGAGAAGGCAGAAGGGAGGAGACAGAGCAGAAAAGGATGGAACGTGCCTCCCTGGTTTGCGGTTAGCGCGAGCGCCGTCTGGGCCCTGGGCCGCAGGAGCTAATGCTGAACAGAGGCCCAGCCCCTTAGGTCAGGAGAGCCAGTAGCACTTGGCCCCGGGACCCCACTTCTCCTGCTCTGGGCTTGAGGGCCCCCAAAGGGAGGGAGTGACCAGCTCAGTGGACCCAGGGCTCCTTGCTCTCTGCTCCTCTGGGCTCAGCCATGGGGGCAGCAGTGGCTTCTGGGAAGCAAAGTGCCCAGGGCTGGGATGTCCCAGTAGGGCAGGAGGGCCCTGGAGTCAGAACCCATGCTTTCTTGTCTCCCCTCTCAGACACCAGGGGGAGGCCCTGGTAAGTCCATAATAAAGGGGGATTTGACAGATTCTGTGGCCCATTCAAGGATGTCAAACTCAAAGGCTTGAGGACCATAGAATGTTCTAAAGTAAGCCCCTGTGGAGTGCATGTACGTGTGAGCTAAACATTGAACTCAGTTGTGGATTCATCCCACATCTTACCTGGGGGCCATAGGTGGGCTAAGCAGGGTCCCTGACTGCCTGGCCCCAAGTTCCTACCCATCCTACTGCGGCTCTACGCAGATTGTTTGGTTCCTGTTTTGTGCTGAGCCCAGAGCCTTAGGGTTGGAGGGGGTGAGTTCCCCCTCTTCCCTGTCACAGTGGGGACAGCCTTCCTTCCTGTGTGCTAATGTGTTACCATTGCGGATTTAAACAGATGTGTCCAAGGACGGCGGGTCCCCAGGCTGACATCCCTGGCTCTGCTATGCGTATTTAATCCCCAGCCCCCCACCCCGCCCCAGTTGATCACTCCCTGGGCTCTCCAGCTCTCCCCTCTCCTCAGACAACACCAGTTGCTCACCAATAATTTGAAACTGACTTTTAGTGTCAGCAGCTTATCTATTGTGCATGATCCTGATAAAGTTAAAAAAAAAAAGTCAAGAGAGGGGGTGTTGACAGCAATAGAGTTCACCAGCAACCTGTAATGAGATTCTTGGAACCTTCTCTCCACCCCGGAACAGTTAGGAACACAAACACTTCTCCCTCGTCCTGCCTCCCGCATCCTCCTGTGTCTTTTTCTATTTCTTTTGTGTTCCTGGCTCCCCTTGGGCCTGTGCCTGATCAGCTTCTCCACTCCACCATGGCTCCCGATGTTCCCAGGTGGAAGCATCCCCAACTGGGCCCACCTGGGAAGTCTCAGCCCCTCGTCACCACGCTGCGGACAAGTAGATGAACATCTGTTGAGTAAGAAGATCTTCCCAGGGCATGGAGGAGGCAGGCAAGGAACCCCCTCACTTCAAATGAGCTCAGCCATAATGAAGAGGTGCTGACAGATAGCTAAGAAAATCCGGATCTTTTGCCCGTGGCATTCCAATGTAGACGGCACAAAGTTGTCTACACCTAGGGAGAAGGTTTTGAAGGAGGATGGTGTTGCAGAAATGGGGTTCTGGTTTTTTTTGTTGGTGGTGGTTTTTTTTTGTTGTTGTTATTATTTTTGTAGCGCTAGGGATTGGACCCAGGGCCTTGTGCATGCTAAATGAAATGGGGATCTAGTGGGAGACTGTGTGTGTGTGTGTGTGTGTGTGTGTGTGTGTGTGAAAGAGAGAGAGAGAGAGACTGGAGAGAAGGGTGCAGTAGAATATTGCCAGAGAAGGCCAGAGGAAATTACTTCAAAGAACCTTGGTCAATGGTCAGGAGACCATTGTGACAGGAAAGGGACAAGATCTGATGAGCAGGAGTAGAGTTAGAGATCTAGAAAGAGAACAGCAGACCTCTTTACTTTGATTAAACCTGGCTCAGGAATACTCATTTGGTATCCCAACTATATTAGAAAATACCTGATTGTGTGTGTGTATGTGTGTGTGTGTGTGTGTGTGTGTGTGTGTGTGTTACTGGGGATTGAACCCAGGGTCATTCTACCTCTGCTACACCTCCAGCCCTTTTTATTTTTTTTTTAAATTTTGAAATAGGGTCTCATTAAGTTGCTGAGGCTGGCCTGAAACCTGCAATCCTCCGGTCTCAGCCTCCTAAGAACTGGGATTACAGGTATGCGCCACCATGCCTGGCAAGACCTGATTTTTTAAAAGTAGAGGTTAAAGAGAAGAACCTTGTCTTAGTCTGTTTGAGCTGCTGTAGGAAAACACCATAAAATGCAACAGAAATGTCTTGCTCATGGTTTTGGAGGCCCAGAAGCCCAAGGTGCAGGCCGGGAAGCCCAAGGTGCAGGCCTGGTGGACTCCGAATCTGGCAAGGGCCACTTCTGGGACCATGTGCGCAGGCGTGGAAGGCCAGTCGCTCTCTGGGGTTTCTGTTATGCAGGCACTAGTCCAAATCATGGGGCTCCATCCTCATTCTAATCGCTATGCGAAGGCCTCACCTCCTAATACTCTCACCTGGAGATTTGAACATGTGAACTTGGGCCCGGCTGGGGGACACATTAAGCCTGTAGGAATCCTATTGAATGAAAAGTGTCAGAACAATCAAGCACTTCCCTGAGTGGGGCTGACCCCAGGCCAGCCTTCGCAAAACCCTGCCACAGCTTCGGAGGATCTCTGGCCAGGGAAGGACAGTGAGTGTCTCCCCTCCGGGACAGGGATGGCGGCAGGGAAGCCCAGGGGACCTTTAATATGATGCAGATCTTCCGGTGTTACCCTCGCTGACATCAGCTGGGTATGAAGTTTCCTGGGTACCAAGTTTCAAAGTGCAACACTCCAGTAAACAAACACACAAAACCTGAGGTTATTGTCCTGTTGTGGAAAGAAAAATTCATAGGTCTGACTTTACTGTTCTGAGACATGAGCCAGTAGGTGGCAGCACCAAGAGACCCGTTTTCCCTAGGACACCATGAGAGTGAGTGTGTGTGTGTGTGTGTGTGTGTGTGTG
>PVJS01064510.1:0-10211 GCA_004027185.1 Glis glis | reverse complement strand
TCCTCCGGTCTCCGCCTCCCAAAGTACTGGGATTACAAGCGTGCGCCACCACGCCCGGCCTATTTGATTTTTATTCTGAAACAGGGTCTTGCTAGGTTGATGAGAGTCTCACTACTTGCTGAGGCTGTCCTTGAACCTGTGATCCTCCTGTCTCAGCCTGCCAAGTACTGGGATTACAGGCGTGTACCACCACACCTGGCTCTCATTTTAAATTTTGTTATAATAGGGTTTCAGGTTCTGGAGTTGGACTTGGGTTTGAATTCCAGCTCAACCATTGCTAATTGTATAACCTTGGGCTAGTTTGCTAATCTCTTTATCTCAGTTTCCTTATAGTAAAACAGAAGTAATGACAGTACCTAAGTTATACTAACTTATAAGATTATTTTGAGGATAAATTAGTTTAAAAATCAAAAGCTTCAGAGCAGTGCTTGGCATGTTGGGGGCTTGATACTTGTTGGCATCTATCATCTATCTATCATCTATCATCTCTCTCTGTCTCTCTATCTATCTATCATCTATCATCTCTCTCTGTCTCTCTATCTATCTATCTATCTATCTATCATCTATCTATCTATCTATCTATCTATCTTCTATCTATCATCTATCTATCTATCTATCTATCTATCTATCTATCTATCATATATCTTTCCATCCATCTATATCATCATGCTCTGAACTGAGCAATGCAATGTAGAAGACAGAATCTGGGAGTTAAAGCAGATCTACCTCTGGTTCTAATCCTGTCTATACTACTCAGAACTTTTGTGACCTCTGGGCCTTTGCATATACTGTTCCAAAGTTTCTGCATCCAGTAATGGTGGCTTTCCACCATGAAGATACCTAAACAAGTTATATAAAATACAAAAACATCTTAAAAGGAACAGAGCACTAATGACTCAGTATGGAATACTGGTTGAAATTTTGGAAAAGATAGGATCCCAGAGAGGTGAGCCCAACATTCAGGATCATTTTTTGCCCAAAAACATTTGATGATTATTGACTAGGCAGCTGGAAGATTGAGCTGCATGTTGGCAATATCTCAGTCTCTTTGGCACAGGTGGGTTTGTCACTCAGAGCTAGAGATAGGAGGGGGAACTAAAGTAGGATTTTAAGTCCTGTGAAGAGTAAGAATCCTGGAAAACTATTCACATTTTTAGCTGAGATGTAGAAAGGTTATATTCCAGCTGGGCGTAGCGGCGCACGCTTGTAATCCCAGTACTTTGGGAGGCGGAGACCGGAGGATCCGGGTTTGCGGCCAGCCTCAGCTTTCTCTCTCTCTCTCTCTCTCTCTCTACTTAGTGAGGCCCTCCGCAACTTCGTGAGACCCGGTTTCAAAATAAAGTATAAAAAAAATAGGGCCGGGGGTGTAACGCGGAGGTAGAATGCCCCTGGGTTCAATCTCTGGTACCGCAAAAAAAAAAAAAAAAAAAAAAAAAAAGGTTATATTCCAGGAGAAAGGATGAAATGGAAGGCTGGAACTGCAGCTGGTCTTTGAGTCATTAGGATGGCCCAGAAAACTTCAATCTTTTGAATTTCATTAATTCACCCAGGACAGTTAGTAACCTTAGATGTGTGATAGAAGTGAATGAAAATCCTCTTTGGAAGAAAATAACATCCCCTTAGGCCTCAAATTATTTGAAAAAATATGTTTTAAAATACAATATCCAATAATCAGTGAAAGATAGCTAGGCACACAAAAAGACAAGATACCATGAGTAAGAATCAAAAGAAAGAACTGACAACAGAAACAGACCCAGAGACTGTTGTTAGAATTAGCTGAAATCTCCAGGCATGGTGGCACACGCTTATAATCCCAGTACTTGGGAGGCTGAGGCCAGAGGATCCGGGTTTGTGGCCAGCCTTAGCTACTTAGTGAGGCCTTCTGCAACTTAGTGAGATCCTGTTTCAAAAATAAAGAGCTAAATGTGCAATGTGTGCATGTATGATGTTGATACCCTGACATATATCAAAATGTATAATTACAATGCACCAATAAATGAACATAAAAAAATTTAAAAAAAGAATAAAAAATAGGGTTGGGGGTGTAGCCCAGGGGTAGGATGACCCTGGGTTCAATCCCCAGTATAGCAAAAAAAAAAAAAAAAAAAAAGAATGATCTGAAATCAACAATGAAACCACTATAATTACTGTCTCCAAGAAGATGCAAACTAAGCTAGAAGTTGTTTTAGAAAATAGGAAAATGATGTAGTAGATTTGAAAAAGCATCAAATAGAAATTCTAGAACTAAAAAAATACAAGAACTAAAACCAAGATCACAATGGATGGTTTTTAGATTAGACACAACTAAAGACAGATTTAATAGCATTGATGTGTGAGACAGTCCAAAGAAAATCTCTGGACTCAAGCGTGGGGAGTCAAAAAGGTGGGACATCTGGGAGAAGTAACTGAAGTTTCATGTGTACCTGTGTGTTTTCTTCATACTGTTATCACCACTTAAAATTATGAGCATATCTCTTTCCTGGTGTGTTAACTACCTCCTTGACTAGAGCATAAACTCCCAGCAGGGACCTTGTCAATCTTGCTCACTTTGGTATCTTACTGCTTATTATAGAACCTGGCACAGAGCAAATCCTCAATACATTTTTGTGTAATAAGTAGGTTTATTTACAAAGCACTGTTGAAGCAGATGCATCACTTACTTATTCTCACATTAACTCACTTATGTATTAGCCATTCATTCATTCATTCATTCATAGACTCTCAAATCCCATGGCCTGATATGGGAATGGAGAAATAGTTGTGGTTGGTCTAAGGGTAGCTTGTGAAATGCTGGAAGGCTTCCTGAAGGTGGTGATGCTAGAGCTGGCAGGAGTATTTAATTGTGAGCAGAGAACGGGGTATTATATTATGTCTTTTGATACTTTTATGCTTTCACTTGACCTGTGCTCAAATGAATTGCTTCTACTGGCTTTGTAAACTATCCTCATTCACCAAGGAGACCACCCTGGCTACTATTTTATGGTCATGAACTTCCTGCATAGTATAAGTCAGATAAAGAGTAGAGAATAGACTCACAATGGCACAAGGTGGGTTTGTCCTTTCTGTCTCATGTAGAGGGGAGTAAGGGCAGGTTCTGGGTTCATAGCAAAATACTGATATCTTTCTTCAGCTTATAATTAAACTGACCCAGCCAATCACATGAGAGCCAGCTCATCTCAAATTCCTGATGTTGCCGCTATGCCAACGTCACAGCTGTAAGCCTGAGTGGAGTGTTCCAGGGAGCAGCACTCCATGTTTTTCTTAAAAATCTGGATTCTTATTCTCCAATTTTCTTTTGGGGCAAGCAAAGCCAACGAGCATGGTAGCTATGACAGTTCCTAATACCAGTGAAGTTAGGGTCAGCTGCTGGAGAATGATACACTCCACCTTACCCCTAAGAGGCTGCTCCAGCCTGGCTCGTGAGTTCTGGTGTCGAGCAAGGATTAGGGCATGAGCTTAGAGCAAAGAACTAGGTGTTTTAAAGGCTGTCCCCATCTTTGGGATGCTTTTCTTATCCTTGGAATGTATTTATAATGTCTGAAATTTAGAAAACTACAATCATGCATAAAATGCAAATAGAACAAAGTAAAATTACCTCTATTTCCAAGAGCCCAGAGGTGATTGACTTACCATTTTGATGATTAGTTTTTCATTCTTTCTTTCTGTGTGTGTGAGTGAGTGAGTGTGTGTATGTGTATGCATGTGTCTTTTTACAGATATGGGAGGCTTACCTCTTTGCAAATTTCTTTTTTTTATCCAATAACACATCGTATACATCATTCCATTCCATTCGATCTATTGTCTCTACGAGGTGATTTTGAATGGTTACTGATTCATCTGTGGTAGGCATCATAGTTTGTTTGAAATATCCCCTCGTGGTGGACAGTTAGGTTGTTTGCCACATTTCTCATAATAAATGCCCAAATGATGGTTTTTGAGGCTAGATATTGAGTCGAATGGTGTGCACCCTTCTCCACTTTGCTGATGTGCACATTTCTCCATTTTGCTAGAACAGCAGTTCTAGCTGTACAAAGGCTAATTTAGATAAAGTATGCATGATATTGAAATGTAAATTCAAAATTAAACAATCCTAGCTGGGCGTGGTGGCGCACGCTTGTAATCCCAGTACTTTGGGAGGCGGAGACCGGAGGATCCGGGTTCGCGGCCAGCCTTAGCTCGCGCACGCATGTGCGTGCGCACGCTCTCTCTCTCTCCCTGTCTCTCTCTCTCTCTCTCTCTCTCTCTCTCTGTCTCTCTCCCTGTCTCTCTCTCTCTACTTAGTGAGGCCCTCCGCAACTTCGTGAGACCCGGTCTCAAAATAAAGTATAAAAAATAGGGCCGGGGGCATAGCGCGGAGGTAGAACGCCCCTGCGGTCAATCTCTGGTACCGCAAAAAAAAAAAAAAAAAATTAAACAATCCTTTCTGACTAGGTCTACTCTGAAGGGATCATTTTGATTCCAATTATTTTTAACTAAACCCCCCCACAGATATCTCTCCCTATGTATCCATGTATATCTCTGTCATCTGTCTGTCTGTCTGTCTGTCTTAGAGATGTTTGCCTTTGGAGTAGCAGATGGTGGAAACACCAGATTTCCCTTCCTTTGGAGATGCTTGTGAGTTTAGGCTTTTGCATCTGGAAACTTCACAGGGGACTCTTAGCTGCCTGAAGTCAACCATGGCCCAAGAATATTAAATGGAAAATTCCACAAGTAATTCATATGTTTCAAACTGCATGCCATTCTGAGTAGTGTGATAAAATCTTGTGTCATCTTGTTCCATCCTGCCCAGGGCCATGAATCACGCCTGTGTGCAGGGTATTCACTCTGCACAACACTACCCACCCATTAGTCACTTAGTAACCGTCTTGGCCATCAGGTCAACTGTTGTGGTATCCCAGTGCCTGTGTTCAATTGGCCCTTATTTCACTTAAGAATGGAGCTAAGGGTAGCACAGGGGTGCCAAGGAGGCTCTAGGCATGCAGCATGGCAGGACAGGTGAACTCTGATCATACTTGGCAGTGCTACAGGGCACAGAGGAAAAACAGTGTATACAGAGTTGGGTACCGATCGCAGTTGCAGGCATCCTCTGGGGGTCATGGAATGTATCCCCTGAAGATAAGGGGAACCATTGTGCTCACCTGCCAAGGATGGCTCCGGACCCTGTGGGGGCTTCCCCTGGTGTTCCTGCCTTCTCCTGTGGTCTGGATGGGATGCCCTCGCACCCTCATCTGGCTCTCAGAGCTGACCTCATGATGAAATGTCTGCCTCCCCCAGACGCAAGCGCCTTCTCATGATCAGCGTAGTCTGCCTGAGCACCCACCAGACAAGTCTGGGCTTTTCTAGTACAGTAGTTTTCAGCCGTTCACTCCCTGTGTTTGTGCCCATACCACAACGGAGGAGACCTGTCTAGTGGAAAAAGCCACCTAAATGTTTAATAGCAAAATATGACAAATGAGTGACTGACAGCTACATATAGCAACATGAACACATTTCAGTTATATATGCATAAATATACATGATGTCTAGTAATTAATAAAAGGCACAGGAGATGCATCCCCTTTGGCCTCATTTAAAATTAAAAATGTTGCCAGGCATGGTGGCACACACCTGTAATCCTAGTATTTAGGAGGCTAAGATAGGAGGATTGCAGGTTGGAGGCTAGCCTCAGTAACTTAGTGAGGCCCTCAGCAGCTTAGACCCTGAGACCCTGTTTCAAAATAAAAAAAAAATAAGCCTGTCATGGTGGTGTATACCTGTAATCCCAGTACTTGGGAGGCTGAGACAGGAGGATCGCAGAAGGCTCGAGGACAGTCTCAGCAAGTATAGTGAGACTCTCATCAACCTAGCGAGATCTGGTTTCAAAATAAAAATAGAATAGGGCTGGGGGTGTAGCTCAGAGATAGAATGCCCCTGGGTTCAATCCTTAGCACCACTAAAATAAAATAATAATAAAAAAATAGGGCTGGGGGTGTAGCCCAGAGGTAGAACATCCCTTGGTTCAATCCTCAGTAGTGCAAAAAAATGTTAATTAATACTGCATATTGTTTAGGAATACAAACCTATGCACAATAAACACCAAATTTATGAGTGGGAAACTCAAGGTGATATGGAGGGGGTTCCTGTTGGGAAGAGGGGTACAGTGAGTTTCAATTGTAATGTGACATTTTGTTTCTCAAGATAGGGGTGTTGGCATTCTCTGTCCATATTTGTGATCGCTAATACTTCATTTTAAAATCAGGCTTTAAACACACACACACACACACACACACACACACACACACAAGATACTACTTCAGTTTTGTATTTAAAAATGATTTTATGTCATGGAGAAACGGTGGGGGGAAACATTAAGTTAAAACATATGAAATTAATCATTTTTGTGGGTTAAAAATGGTCAATTGCAGGGCGTGGTGGCACATGCCTGTAATCCTGTTACTTGGGAGGCTGAGACAGGAGGATTGCAGGTTTGAGGGCAGCCTCAGCAAGTAGTGAGATTCTCAGCAACCTAGCGAGACCCTGTTTCCAAAAAAAAAAATAAATAAATAAAATAGGGCTAGGGGTGTAGCTCAGAGGTAGAATTCCCCTGGGTTCAATCCCCAGTACCAAAATAAATAAAATAAATAAAAAATAAAAAAGAAGAGCTGGGCGTGGTGGCGCACGCTTGTAATTCCAGTACTTGGGAGGCTGAGACTGGAGGATCGCGGGTTCGCAGTCAGCCTCAGCTACTTAGTGAGACACTCTGCAACTTAGTGAGACCCTGTTTCCAAATAAAGAATAAAAAATAGGGCTGGGGGTGTAGCTCAGAGGTAGAATGCCCCTGGGTTCAATCCCCAGTACCGCAAAAAAAGAAAGAAAAAAGAAAAAAAAGTCAAATATTAACAATTTCATGTGGTTTGATCTAAGACACCAAAGTATTAACAATCATTATCTCTGAAAGAGGAGGTATGGGAAATTCTGTTTCTTTTTCCTTCTTTAGTGTCTTTTTTTTTTTTTTTTTTTTTTGCGGTACCGGGGATTGAACGCAGGGACGTTCTACCTCCGCGCTACTCCCCCGGCCCTATTTTTTATACTTTATTTTGAAACCGGGTCTCACGTAGTTGCGGAGGGCCTCACTAAGGAGAGAGAGAGAGAGAGAGAGAGCGAGCGAGCGCTGAGGCTGACCGCGAACCTGGATCCTCCGGTCTCTGCCTCCCAAAGTACTGGGATTACAAGCGTGCGCCACCACGCCCAGCTCTTTAATGCCTTTTTCAGGTTTTGCAGCATGAACATCTTACATTGTTCATATCAGAAACATCTGAGTCATCCTCTGCCTCTAGCCGGCTGTGACCGGCAGACCCAACTTAACCTGTCGGGGCTGCGGTGTCCCCATCTATAAAATAGCAGATTACACTAAGATATCCTTTTCTGTTCTTAAAGCTCCGAGTCCTCTAGACTTCTCAATAAATAAATAAATAAATAAATATATAAAATAAAAATCTGTCTTTCTGCTGCCCCCTAGTGGGCCCTGCCGAACAGGCCTCCCCTGCAACTGCCTGCTTCCCTCCTGGTCCCTGCAGAGCTGACTGGTGCTGATGCGGTGGTTGTAGGTAATTCCTTTATGTAGGATGGTTATGACAACAAACACTGTGGGCAATTAGGATTTCTGGCACAGAGACAAAGAACAACGAAATTGCTATGGAGCCGTAAAGACAGGTCCCGCAGCTCCAGGTTTAGCAAGTTCATTGAATGAATGTGAGAAACAGGAGCTCCCCACGCCCTACCCCGTCTCTGCCCCAGGACCATTTCCCCCCATTAAGGGCCACTGATGAAATGGAGGAATCAAGTGAGGGTCACCTGCAAATCGAAACGGAAGTCTTTTATTCCCCTCCAGAGTCCTGTTAAAGGTTCCATCACATAGGTTTCTAGCAATGCTGTAGTTGCTGGAAAAAATGAATAATAGAGGATATTGAACCCATCGATTTACATATATAAATAATTTAGTATATGGACTATATTTCCCCTTTGTATCCATGTAAGGGAAAGTGGAGAGAATGGAAGAGAGGAGGTAGAACAAAAAAGAGAAGCGAGGGCGGGAGAGAGGGAGGACGCTCGCATTGATGGTACCAGGTACTTCGTGAGGGCCGTGATATCTGTATCTCAGAACAATTCAGAGAAACAGCAATGACTGTTCTCATGTCCCAGACAAGGGAACTGGAGTTTGAAAAGATGAGGGGAAATCCTGCTGGTCACACGTCTCATAAGTGGCAAAAATGGGAAGGAAGGGGACTCAATTCCATCAGATGCTCCAAAACACTTTTCTCTCTGGTCGTCCAAATGCTACGTGGGTAAGATGGACGGAGCACTGGAAATTCAAAGAGGACCAAGCCAGAGAGGGAAAGAGGGACAGACAGAGGCCTGGCGGGACCAATGCCACCTCCAGCAGGAACCACAAACAGAAAAAGAGACAAAGGAGCCACAACACTCCACACTGTGTGTGCAGGTGTGCAGTCCCCAATCCCCCAAATAGAAGCAAACACACACACACACACACACACACACACACTTTGGTTGAATGACATTCTTCCCTGTGGCCTATTAGTGTTACCTGCATCCTAGGCCAGAGGCCTGACTCCAGGGGTCCCAACTAACCAGGTCCAGCCACGTGCCCCAAATACCAAAGAGAAAAGGTAATGGTGAAATGCAGGAAAGAAACATTAATCAATGTGGCCATATTAAGAAGGCACCGCGCATGGTGGCGCACGCTTGTAATCCCAGTACCTGGGAGGCTGAGACAGGAGGATCACAAATTTGAGGCCAGCCTCAGTAACTTAGTGAGGCCTTCTGCAACTTGGTGAGACCCTGCTTCAAAAGAAAAAATAAAAAAAGGGCTGGGGATGTATTTCAGAGGTAGAATGCCCCTGGGTTCAATCCCTAGTACCAAAAAAGGGGGAAAAAAAGAGGCAACATGAAAGCCAGCATCTCATCCCCAGTGAGCTTCAGGTTTAAACAGAGGACGAGTTGGGAGGGTGGGAGGTGTGCATCATTGAGCAGCGTTGGTCAGTCTGTTGCCTGGTTGGTCATTCTCTCCGCCCTAGCTCGAAGTGGCTCTAGAGGGGCTGACTTCCACTTGCCGCTCAGCATCTTTGTCTCTCAGACCTGTGATCCTGGAAGAGGCCGATGACTGGAGGCTTCTGGACTCTCCAGGGTCTGAAACAGGAGGCTGCAAATATTGCCTGCCTTCAAGGCGGGTGAGAATGGGTTTGGTAAGTTTAAGGCTAATAAATGTTGCATTACTAGTTTTTAGATGAATCCTCCTTAAATGGTTAACATGTTTCCTTGAAGAGCTGAGCAGGGAGCTGGCCCAAAGTTCAAGATAATAAAGGAGACTGATACAAAACGGAGGCAGAGGTGCCAAGCTTTACCCATCAGGCATCTGCAGACCGAGGTGGAGAGTCACTGCTTTTGCAAAAGCAGCCTAAGTCCCTGTTAAATTAGTGTTCCAGTCAGCATTCTTGCAGATAAAAATCTAAAAGTTTGAGCATGTAACTTAGAGGAAAGAAGATTTATTTTCTTATGGTTTCGGGTTCAGTCCATGTGAGGCCGGGGACGGCGGATCTCAGGGCATGGCGGCAGGAAGCAGAGAAAGGAAGAGCACATGGGCTGTGCTCACATCATGGAGGCCGGAAGCAAGAGAGCGAGCCGGGGGAGGAGGAACCATATATATAATCTCCAAGGCCGCACCCCCAGGGACCACCTTCTCCAGCCACACCCTACTGGTCTACTGGGTACCACCCAGGTAAATCCATTACAATGGATTTATCCACTTCTGGGATTACAACCTTCACGACTCAATTATATCAACCCGAATATTAATAAGTGAGCTCTTTAGGGGACATTTTATATCTAACTATAACAATTAGGAGACTCTCAGGGGAACCACTCGGTGTTGCATTTGCACATTAGGTAGAAACAGTAAAATTAAAGACCTGCTTTGCTACCAAAGACTCCCCACCCTGAACTTGTGCTCAGAGGCTGCCAGACAAGCAGGTGCATGAGCGCCCATCCTGTGCACTCGTGGAGTGGGTCTGGGTGGTGAGGTGGGGGTGCTCTTCGTCTTAACTGATTATTATTATTATTTTTTTGCAGTACTGGGGATTGAACCCAGGGGCATTCTACCTCTGAGCTACACCCCCAGCCCTATTTTTTATTCTTTATTTTGAAACAGGGTCTCA
>PVJS01064509.1:0-10211 GCA_004027185.1 Glis glis | reverse complement strand
CAGTCACAAAGAGTGAAAAGTCGGATGTTCTCCCTAATATGTGGAAGCTAGATAGAATGGGACTTAGAAGGGACTCCAGACAAAGAAGAAAACTTTAGATGAACAAAGATGACCTAACTGAGGGAGTTGGGAGGGGGGTGGAGGGAAACACACTATAGCACATGATGTAGATACACAAACTTATAAGACTCAATCACTATGCTGAGCACGAAAGGGAGGGAAGGGGGTGGGATTTGAGGGAGGGCTAAATGAGCAATGTGTGCATGTATGATTCTGCTACCCTGACACTTATCAAATGTATAATTACAATGCACCAATAAATGAATATATATATATATAAAAGAGTACCTACCTTATGTTAGCCTCTTATATTCAAGAAGCTGTTGTGTTTAAGAGGGTTGTTGACCATTTGGTTCCTTTTTGCTCTTTGGGCAACTTTGAAGGAAAAAAACACATACCCTTGTGGAAATGGTCAAGGCACCATATACCAAAAAAAAAAAAAAATCCATGTAGGAAAAAATAAGGAAGATGGTTTCTCTTATGGTTTAGATGTGGGGTGTGCCCAGGAAGAGCTCATGTATTGATGCAGGGATGTTCCGAGGTGAAGTGACAGAATTATGAGGGTCCTAATCTCATCAGTGGGTAAATCCATTGATGGACTTGTTGGGTGGTAAGGTAGGCAGGTAGGGTGTGACTGGAGGAGGTAGGTCACTGGGAGTGTGGCCTTGGGTACTATAAATATGTCGATGGACCCCCTCAGCCCTGGTACTTGCTCTCTCTGCTTCCAGCCTCTGTGATGTGAGAGCAGAGTCCTTGTGCTCTCTCTCTCTCTCTCTCTCTCTCTCTCTCTCTCTCTCTCTGCTTCCCACCCCCATGACCTGATCTCTGCAGACTTCACCTGGTCTAACATGGAATGCAACCTCTGAACTCTCCGGAACTGTGAGCAAGTAAATCTTGCTTCCTCTGAGTTGTAGTCGTCAGGTATTTTGGGTCACAGCTGTGTGACTGCTGACTGAAATAGTATCTTTGGCGTCTTCAAGTGTAAATAAAAATGGAATCATAGTGAATAAAAGTGTGTCATGTGAATTATGTTAGATGTGAGTAAAGATACATACCTCCATTCTTTTCTAGATGTGAGCTATCTGCGTCTGCCCCGCCAGTCGAGTCTTCCCAGCTGAGCCCCCAACAGGATGAAGTGAAGACGAACCTTCCCTACCATGCCCTGTGTAAATTGCTGACCCATCAAATCTGTAAGCATTGTAAAATGGTTGCTGTTATACATCTTAAGTTTTAGAGTTGTTCTTAATGCAGCCGCAGTTACTAGGACCCTGTCAAAGTACAAACACCCAGCCGGGCCTGGTGGCGCACGCTTGTAATCCCAGTACTTTGGGAGGCGGAGACCAGAGGATCCGGGTTCATGGCCAGCCTCAGCTCTCTCTCTCTCTCTCTCTTCCTGTCTGTCTCTCTCTCTCTCTCCTCAGTGAGGCCCTCTGCAACTTCATGAGACCCGGTTTCAAAATAAAGTATAAAAAATAGGGCCGGGGGCGTAGTGCAGAGGTAGAATGCCTCTGGGGTTCAGTCCCTGGTACCGCAAAAAAAAGTACAAACACCCCCATCTGCATAATAGGGATAATGATAATTCTTTTCTTATAACATGGGCATGAACTGGAAGTTAACAATAAAGGACTTTGTATCATATCTCACACATAGTAAGTGCTTGACAAATGGGAACGATAATGTTACTATTATCATTCACGTCATCTGTGCTGTGGGGAGAAGATTTCAGGCCATGGAGCACAGGAGTTCAGGAATCCCAGGATGCCCCCAGGCTGGCGTACTATAACCAAGAAGGGCTGAGCCGGTGGGAAAGGAAGCAATACTAGCTGTCAGAGGCTTTCGTGGCCTCTGCCTCCTGGGAAATAATGTGGCCTCCACAAACATCCAAGGCAGGCATGACTAGAGCATTTGTTATAACTTCAGAAGTTTTCAGAGGAGGCCACCTGATTCATCTACCCACCACACAGTCCTGAATTATCAATAATAAGGACCTTGCCTGCCTCTGAGGCTCACCCTGATTGCCATGTTAGCAATCTCCAGCAGCGTGGTCTGTTTATTCCTGGCAGTGGGAGACTCAGTCAGGGACATTAATTGTACCATGTGTTCTCTTTCTCTCCCTCCACAGATTTCCCCGGTCCACTATTGCTTCTCTTGACACATCTCAGCCTCAACAGTGGGATTCCAGATGTTCTGCTCATCTGGGCCAGCTATCCGCCGGGGTGTCCAGCAGTGCCTTGGGGTCTCATTATAGAGCCCAGCACCTTCCAAGCTTGTAGCAAGCTATGCTTCTCTACATCCCTTTGAAGTGGAGGTTCGGGACATCCCCACAACTCACGGTCCCTTGCTAAATTACATTACCTGCTCTTGCCTGAGTATATTGACGCTTTGATTATTGCCTGGCTGTGGCTGGCCCAGGAATTTTCCCCCAAAACTGAATGCAGACTTGAGAAGGAGACTCAGCGTGAAGCCCTTCGAGCGGAGCTCTGGAAGTCTCTTGTTACCAGCTTTCAATCCTGTGATCCGCTGCACCGTTCCCAGTGCACTTGAATTTGGAGGACTCGGGGTTATCACTCTCAATTTTCCTCCCATGGTGACAGCATCTAAGATGTGATAAACGTCAGCCAGAAAAAAAAAAAGCCAGCCATCCTATTTATCTGCTACAAGAGTACCAAGGCACCTTTCTTTCAAGAGATAGGACCAAAGAGCTCAAAGGTACTTTTTTTTCTTCAAGCTAACATTTCCTAAACATGTACTCTGTGTTAGACTCTGGACTGAGTGTGTTCTGTGGATTTTCTCACTCAATCTTTGCAACAACCTATTCTTTTCCATGTTTATTTTAGAGATGAGGAGGCTGAGGCTTAGAGAGGTTACATGCAAAGTTAGGAAGTTGTAGGGTCTGGGATTCCATGCAGGTCACCCAGCTCTGGAGACTGGAATTGTTTACTTCTCTGCAGGTCACCTCTGATGTGAGACACTTAAACCTGCTCTCACCCTAGGTCCCCCAGGACAGTGACTGCTGGTTTGATAAGGGCTGTTGTGTGTTTCTGTATTCTTCGAGCTTTGTTTGGGCCAGGCCAATAGAAGTTGTTGGAAAAGTATTTGTCGAATGCATGGTGCAACCCAGAGCCAGTGTTGTTGTTCCAGGAACAAGGATTGTGCGGAATACATGAGCCATTCTTGGGCTCCAGAGGAGTCTTCATAGTTGTTGGCCAAATCCCAGTGGAGCTGGAATAAAAAAAATGCCAAGTGAGGGGTAGGGGGTTCCTGATGGGTGCCAGAATGCCACACCCCAGTAAATCTGCAACTAGGAACTGGAAAGGCCTCGCCAGCCTCTCATCTATGATTCTCTCTGTATTTCTCATTAAATTTTCTCCCTCTGCAGGGAAGAAAACTTTTTTTTTTTTTTGGAAAATACCCATCCTTTTTCTTTGTCCATGTCACGGACCTCGGATAACCTCCAGAGTTTTCCTGTCTTGGTTCTAGTCCCAATTCCACATTCCTGGGAGAGAAAAAATCCAGTTCCTCAGACTGCTGGACATGTTTGTCACTGGTCTGATCTCCAGTTACCTGAGGCGGTGAGGGGTGGGATGTTGAGTACAGATGTGGTCGCCAGAAACCAAACCTTGTTCCTGAGTTTGAGGGGGAAACACACCCAAATTTGAATACTCAAGGCTGCTGTACCCCTTTCAAAGTAGATCTGACCTAAGCATACCAGAGAAAGTAGTTGGCTCAGTTCACTCTCTCTTGAGACTGAACGCACCTTGAGAAATATGTTGCTCAAGAAAGGAGGCCCCCAGAACCAGCCAAGATCAGCTGAGAAACAGGGGGATTCAAGAGTAATGTTTAAAATTAGTTTCTCTGCCTAAGGATACATGGTACTGTGTGAACTTCTGACAGCTGCTCTTAGGGAATCCTTTGGGAGGAAACATCCATGATGGAGGATAGCATGTCCACCACTGCCATCCCCCCTCCCCCACCTCCCCTTTACTCCAGTCTGGAGTATAGCAAGTGTGTATATTAGACAAATAGGAATTTACTTATGAGGGTCTACTGCATTCCCAGCTCTAATAATAGGTATATTTATAATTTAGCCTTCATGAAAGGGCCTCATGAGTCCCAGTTTTATCTTCTTCCCCCTTATACATATGCAGTTTTGGAAGATCAGAGAAGTTAAGCCACTCATCCAAGATCAGAGTTAGTAAATTATGGAATATAAATCTAGGCGTGTCCAACTGTGAATCCTGGGTCCCTTTTCGTTGCTCTACAAAATCTCTCCAATCCAAAATGAATGTCTTGCAAGGGGAAGAAAGAAATAGAAAGTGATTTATCTTCTCTGAGAATTGCTGGAGGTGGTAAGGGACCTCCAGGTACCTGAGCACCATGCACAGAAGATGTTGATGGAGATCTTGCCTTAATTAAGCTCAGCTCTAATCTGTGACACTTTGGTGCTTTGGCTCTGGGAGCAAAAAGCCATGCATCCCTAAAAACTTGGGGTAAGCAGATTGGCAGCCAGGCCAGCCTCCTCTGTCAGTAGAGAGTCTCCAAGGCAAGTTTAATTCTGATGAAGACAACACACACAGAAGGCGGAGAGTGCTGTTCTGCAGACGCTCAGTCCTGTATCAGTGGAAGGAAGGATGCCAGGACTCTAGGGACGGGATGGGAAGACAGTGTGTTCCTCTTCAATGCCTCGGTCCAGGGGAAGCTGAACTTCAGTAGCTGTGATGAGGATTAAAACTATGGGCCTGTGGTTTTGAAAGCATTTCCAAGGCCTTGGCTCTGCCATTTCTTCTTCTCAATGCTTTTCCTAATTCCTTGTATCATCATAAGGAACACAAGAGTGGATTTACCCTGGCCCAGTTCCTTGAGAAAGACCTGATTCCTCAATTGGCCTCGGGTGACTTTTTGAAGAAGTTATTACCAAGTCAATTCATCATGCAGAGAAACACAGTCACGTAATTGTTCTGGTGGGTTGAGTAATTGTTGCTAAAGTTACATGGGGCAGAAATGATTGAAGAAGCAATATTTGATTGTTTTTATGAAACTGATTGTATAAGGCTTGGTATGCTGGGTTGCTAACTGATAAAATCAGGCAGAGCATATGGTTTTTGAGACTCAGGTCTCCATGTGTGTAAAATCCTATCAGTCACCCTTAGAGCAAAGCGTTGACATAAAGATCACATGAGCCAGGTGTGGTGGCACATTCCTATAATCCCAGTCCTTGAGAGACTGAGACAGGAAGATCACAGGTTTGAGGCCAGCCTCAGTAATTAAGCAAGGCCCTCAGCAACTTAGCGAGATCCTGTTTCAAAGTAATAAATAAATAAATAAATAAATAAATAAATAAATGGGCTGGGGGTGTAGCTCAGAGGTAGAATGCCCCTGGGTTCAATCTCTAGTATTGAAAAAAGAAATACGAGTATTGCTGGAGGAGATAAGGGACCTCCAGGGACCTCTGTCCCAGGTACCATGAGAAATATAATGCTTACTAGATGTTATGCACAGTACAGATGTGAACCCATTCAATACTCTTCTCCACCCTTGTAAGTAGGTATTATCATGGCCTTTGTTTTACAAATGAGGACACTGGAGAACAGAGATGTTAAGTAACTAAGTAATAGAGATGTTAAGTAATGAAGTACTAGCCTCTATGTACCTGAGCAGAGACTTGAACCTGGACACTGTGGTTCTAGAGTTCATGCCCTTAACCCCGCTTCTCTGTCTCCTTGATGAGTCATGCTGCCTGCCATGATGCCCACAGCCCTTTGGAGAATGCCTTGTCCATTGGGAAGCCTCCATGCGGAGAATGGTCAGGGGAAATTGGATGAGATATTCTTGGGGTCTAGCTGTATGGATGCTCCAATTTCTAAGCAGGGTTCGGGTGGTCTGAGGATGACATTGCAGCCAGAGATCTTGAAATGCTTTATAGCAGACACTGCTCACATCTTCTGTGTCTTCCCCTATGAACGTGCTCTGAAAACCTTTGAGCTGCCTTATCTGCATCTCCTCTTCTTGGCATTTTCTGGGCAGCCACCTCCTCATGTGCAAGGCGGGCTGGCTGTGCCTGGGAATGAACACCCCACTTACAGTGCCCCAGTACCCAGGCACATGTTCACAGCTTTCCCCAAAGCAGGGATTAAACTTCAGTCGCCCACTGTAGAAATTGGCTTGTTGATGTACTTTTTACTGGTGGTCTTCCTTTCTCTGTATGACTCCCTACTTTGCTCCCAGCATTCCATGAACTTTCAAACAACTTGTGTTCAGATGATTTTTTCTCAGGAGCTTGCTTCTGGGGGACCCTAAACAAAGACATGCTCCAATTCTGCCACACTCAGCTTTCTCTCTCAAAGATTCCTGAGTGAGGAAAGCACCGTATGTGCAGAAAGCAACGGCTAAGTGGGGAGAGAAGTACCGCTTTTTAAATAGCTGGGTAAGCTCCCAGTACTCCCCAGTGCGTGGCCGTAAAATGCTAGGTGGGGAATGTGGGTTCAGCCTGGAGGAGCCTTCATGAGGCCCCCTGCTGCCGTTTCCTGTTGAGATGTGCTGACGATGTGGGGGTGGAAAACTGGAGGATGCAGACCATGAAGGCACAGTAACAAGAACGTGGCTCAGCGGAGGAACCGGGCTTTGAACAATCAGATTAGCAGAGTCCAGAGCAGAGGATCAGAGATGCAGGAAGAAAGATAGATGTCTGCATCTGTAAAGGGGCTGGTGCCCTGGGGCGGATGCTCAGAGCTGCCGTGGCTGTCTTCTTCTTCTCGTTCCTCTTCAGTTATTAGTGGTTATGGATTTGCTGCCCAATGAAATGCTGAGTTCCTTTTCTCAAACAGCATTTCTTGGCCTTTTCTTGGGTGTGAATGGGAAGGAGTAAAATAGTATTCTTAATGTTTCACCATGAATCTCACTATCATGCATGGGGAGGGAGGAGAGGAGGGAGCGAAAAGATATGGGGAAGGAAACAGACCAAATAATGTTACGCACATATATGAATGTGTCACCCTGAATCTCATTGTCATGTACAGTTACAGTGCACCAATAAAAATATTTTTATTTATTTTTTTGTGGTACTGGGGGGTAGAATCCAGGGGCCTTCTACCTCTGGGCTATACCCCAGCCCTATTTTATTTTTTATTTGGAAACAGGGTCTTGCTAAGTTGCTGAGAGCCTCACTAAATTGCTGAGGCTGTCCTTGAACCTGCGATCTTCCAAATAGTATTCTTAAGATTTATGAAATATGGTCTCTGTGGCACATTGGCGAGGTGTCTGCAGTATTTGCGGAATTGTTTATACAACTAAAAGGTTGAATCTGCATGTCACACATTGTGAAGAAGTCTATACAACCCAGAAATGTTGATGAGGATGACAATGATGATGATGATGATGGTGATGATGACAATTTAGAAATGGCAAAAGGACCTGGATTTGTTGCATCCTCTCCTTCTCCCAGGTGGCATGAGAACAGCTTTGCATGTATCTCATGAGCACTCACAGCAGGTGGACGAAGTACACAAGACTGTCTTCATGGTGCCGATGGGGAGATGGATCTGTAAAGAGGTTGAGTGAGATACCATCCTGAGGTTAATCACATAGACTTTTGAAATGGGACTATGCACCATATGTTCAGCCTCTTTCTTGATAATGTTCTTGCTTGAGGTCCTGGGGAGGGAACAAAATGAGGGAGGGACTGAGAAAGATGGTACAGTGTGAGGGGACTGGGAGAAGAGCTCTCTGGACTGTTTCAGTCAGCAGTCTCACTGCTGTGACTCAATATCCTTGACCACACACAACTTAGAGGAAGGGAAATTTATTTGCTCACAGTTCTGGAAGTTTTATAGGTTCAGTCCACATCAAGGTGGGTTTGCGGAGCTCAGGGCATGGCAGTGGGAAACAGAGAGAGAGGGAGAGAGCAAGGCTCTGCTCTCACATCATGGAGGCTGGAAGCAAGAAAGCATACAAGCAAAGGGATTCAAAATCCCTAAGGCCACATCCCCAGAGACCCACCTTTTCCAGCCACAACCCACCTGTCTACGTTGCCACCCAGTAAATCCATTACAATAGATTTGTTGCCTAATGAGACTGCAGATGAATTGATGAGTTTCATCAATTCTGAACATTCATACCTGAACTCTTCAGGGGATATTCTATATCTTGCCATAATATGGACATCTGTGAGAAGTGGCCATTGCAATGTGGCTTGGAATGTTTAACCATGCGCTTCCTTGATGAGACGATTTTTAAGGAAACACCACTGCGGTGTTGGTCTCCCCACCATCAACTCTAAGAATACCAGGGTGGTCATGTGAAGAATAGAGAGGGTCACTTAATAAAACGAATGAATACACCAAGCAGTCATTATTCCCTTCTTAAATCAAAATATGCTTTAAACTTGGAACTATCCAGGGGCAGACAATACCTCCATGAAAATGTGTCCAAAGAGCTGGTTATATAGATGGTTGTGTGTGTGTGTGTGTGTGTTACTGGGGATTGAAGCCAGGGGCATTCTTTCTCTGAGCTATACCTCCAGCCCTTTTAAAAATGCTTTATTTAATTAATTAATTTATTTATTTATTTTGGCGGTACCGGGGATTGAACCCAGGGACATTCTACCTCCGAGCTACACCCCCAGCCCTATTTTTTATTCTTTACTTTGAAACAGGGTCTCACTAAGTTGCGGAGGGCCTCACTAAGTAGCTGAGGTTGGCCACGAACCCAGATCCTCTGGTCTCAGCCTCCCAAGTACTGGGATTACAAGCGTGCACCATCATGCCTGGCTTTCAGAATGCTTTATTTTGAAATAAGGTCCCATTAAGTTTCCTCACTCTGGCCTTGAACCTTCGATCCTCCTGCTTCAGCCTCCCAAGTACTGGGGTTATAGGCACGTACTGCCATGCCTGGCTAGATGGTCCTTGGAGCTGGGTTGAGGGATAAGTTTGAGAGAACGTAGGGTAGAATCCTGGTCTTTTGAACCCATCTTTGCAAAGGCACCCCAGCCCTGCTGAATCTGACTTTCTATTTCCTCTTCTCAGGTCTGACGTTGGTCATTTCCCCCTCCCTTTTATTGGGTTTGTTTTGAATATCAATGGAAGAAGACCTTGGTATTTTCATTTTCAAAAAAATTTCCCAGGAAATGCCACCAGAGCGATGACTCCCCAGGGGTGGAATTGCAGGCCTGGAATAGCAGAATGCAGTTTTGCTGGGTTTGAGGGCAAAGGGAAGCTCTTAATGCCCCCGATGTTTTGGCATAGCGTGTCTTCCCCACTGCTTGCAGGCTGAGACCTGGACTATGGGAATGTGAAGGAGATTAGGGGCTGGTAACAATTAAAACAAGCAGACGAGCTAGGGAAGAGCTGGGACTGGAGCTGAAGTCTCTCATTTATCAATGTCTTCACCAAGGAGCCCTTGTCATCCCCCCAGTCACCCAAACAGCTCCCAGAGCCATTTCAGTCCCCACCACGGTGGCTTGCTGAGCCCAGGTTGCTGATTAAAAACCTGGTGAGCAAAGAGAACAATGCATGCCCCCCGTTCCTCCGGTGGATCTAAGCGAGTTAATAACCTTCTTTAAGGCAAAAGCAAATCAAGTCCTATTTTAAACATTTTATTGACAAGCACAAAAAGGCCACTGTCGGTAGCCCAGGTAAATTCATCACTTGGTTTTGTTACTTGTTTCTGACTCAGGCGACGGACAAGAGCATTTAAATCATTCCGAGCCTCCCATTGTTACCAGGCAGGAGGAAGTGTTGCAGCAGGAAAGAACAGGAAGAAAGGGACAGAAGGTGTATTTCTTGAGCTTCTGCTCTGCAGCCAGGACTTCCTTACGCTGGCATGTCTGATGCTCAGGAAGTCCTTCCTGTGGAATTGTTTAGTTTCCATCCTACAGCTGAGGATACTGAAGATGCACAGGGGTGAAATGCCTGGTCCTGAATCCTATGATAGTGCTGGGCTCAGAATTCAAAACTTCACCTGGAGCTGGGCATGGTGGTGCACACCTGTCATCCCAGTACTTGGGAGGCTGAGACAGGAGGATTGCAGGTTCGAGACCAGCCTCAGCAACTTAGCAATACTCTCAGCAACCTAGCGAGACCCTGTTTCCAAGTGAAAAATAAAAAGGGATGAAGGTATAGTTCAGAGGTATAATGCCCTGGGGTTCAACCCCCAGC
>PVJS01064508.1:0-10211 GCA_004027185.1 Glis glis | reverse complement strand
CTATTTTTTATACTTTATTTTGAAACCGGGTCTCACAAAGTTGCGGAGGGCCTCACTAGGTAGAGAGAGAGAGAGAGAGAGAGAGACAGGGAGAGAGAGAGAGAGAGAGAGCTGAGGCTGGCCGCGAACCCGGATCCTCCGGTCTCCACCTCCCAAAGTACTGGGATTACAAGCGTACGCCACCATGCCCGGCTTGCTGAGAGTCTTACTACTTGCTGAGGCTGTCCTTGAACCCGCGATCCTCCTGTCTCAGCCTCCCAAGTACTTGGGATTACAGGCATGTGCCAGCACACCCAACTTCAAGTGACTTTGTCCTCTTGACTTTTAGCTTCTCTGGCTCTGAGTTGTCTCTTCCTTTGCTGCTGCTCTCCCCTGCCTCTTCTTGCATTTTCACATCATCAGGGAACGGCTTCCCCCAGTGCTGGCCTAGTTGGCATTTCTTGGGTAGCAGCTTCTCTGGACACAGACTTGACAGTGTACATGCCAGGAGGAGCCAGTCTTGGCTTTGCCCAGCAGATCTACACTATTTGCCTGGCAATAGTGTAGGTCTCCACTGATGGTCTGGTACTGGGGATGAGCTTCCATTCCTGAGCATGTCTTTGGTTCCAGAACATCCAGGCATTCTTATCTTGGCTCCCAGAGTCCAGCCTGTCTGAGGATTCCCATGAGATTGTCTATCCTGCTCTCCCAGCCCTGGTCCCACCTGCTGACATCACAGCTTTCTACCTTCTCAAGCTATGACTGGCTTAAAAGAACACTGTCATGCCTTAGGATGGATCACGAGGGCTCTTTATCCCCTAGGGTTAAGCATTGACCAGCCCCGCCTCCAAGGTCCTGCGCCTGCCTGTTCTCTGCTCGGCCTTGATCTTACGTGCTCAGGGCACTTATGGAACTGCTTATAGTACTTTTGCCTCAACAGATTTTCATGGCTATCACTCTACTTGTTTCAGTTCTAGATTATATTCCTTTGAAACATGTTCTTTTACTTTCTATCACCATTTTTCATCTTTTAAAGGAAGCAACAGGAAGCCCCAGGTTAGGGATCCAGCCTCTGGGCTAGCTTAGGTTCCACAGGGGCCTGGCCGCCTATGATCTCCATCTCTATTCCTGGCAGGTCTCTTAGGTCTGGGGAAGCCCACATTTCCTCCCTCACGTAAATGATGCTCCTTTTGGCAACTCTGCAGAGATGGGGGAGAAAAATTCCACCTAGAGGGCAGTGAGTCCAGCCTCAAAAGTAACTTCATCCGGTGACTGGACATTGCTGGGGTTTAAAGCCATTCAGTATACGTGCTAGAGTATGTATTGTTTGTAGGAAGGCTCCAACCTTCTGCTATTGGTCAGGTCTGCCGGGCAGCATCCACTATGAACTGAAAAGGATGGAGTCTGTCTTTCCCTACTTTGCTCATCTTCATCATATTACCTTTATATCACCTGGATTGCTCTCTATATCTATTATTGTTATCAGATTTAAACTTTTTGTTTAAATCAATTCAATTATAAAATACTCACCTTAACCTTGTCCTAACCAATGGTATCTCTGAAATTATATTTTTGATGAATTACATTTTTGTAATTAATATTAAATAAATCCAGAGTAATTTCAATAAAATATTTGCTTGTATATACATTAAATCATTTTGCATATCTACAGAGGAACAAATACCACACTTTGTAAAACAGCTCTAGGTGACTGGAATCCTTTTTATATCACTAGACCCCATTCTATTCAACTGATTCTCCTCCACTCAAGATAGGACTTTCAGAAGAGTCTCCTTGATGCAGCTATTCCTGATGCTCTATCATTATGGAAGCCAAGGTCATTTTCACCAGGAGCTTTAGTTTTTCACCAATGACAGACTTGAACTCACTCAACAAATATTTGAGTGTTTACTCTCTGCAAGGTGCCATGTGAGGTGCTATGGGTGGGGCAGTCAAGGTCCCACCTTTAAATGATCCCTTCCCCTGTGAAGTGACCAAGGGAGACATATTTAAAGAGGACGATGGCAAAGGAAGGCAAAGCTCCACTTACTATGACATGGTGTCATACCAGAAAGCCTGTCGAGGGATCTGTGGCTTAGGCTGGAGGTCTAAGGGGAACCTCTCTCTCCCTGAAACCTGAGCCTTCTGACCTCTTGTCAGCTACATGGGAGGTTAGAACATGAAATGGCTGAGAGAGCTTGGACCAGGGAAGATGAGAGAGGGAGGGATGCCTGACTTCCTCGTGCCCGCTTATATCTGCTGTGTGCAGAGTAAAACATGGACATGTAAGAACTCTGCACACACTGTGGCTTCATGCCTACTCACATCTAGACTCTCCAGGCCAGAGCTCCCCAGGATCCCTGCATGGGGAGCAAGGAAGGACAGTGGGGAGGACCATCTGGAGAAAGAGGCATTGAAGCAGATCCATGAAAGGTCAGATGTTTCCAAATACACGAGTAGATGTAAAGTTCCCTTTGGGGACAGAAATGTTTTTTTTTTTCTGCCATCTCCTTTATACCCGGCCTCATTTCATCCTATATATAAATAGAAATGAAGTCCACAAATATCCACAATAGAAAATTATGAGGCCAGGCATGGTGGCGCACGCTTGTTATCCCAGTACTTTGGGAGGCGGAGACTGGAGGATCCGGGTTCGCGGCCAGCCTCAGCTCTCTCTCTCTCTCTCTACTTAGTGAGGCCCTCCGCAACTTCGTGAGACCCGGTTTCAAAATAAAGTATAAAAAAAAACAGGACCGGGGGTGTAGCGCGGAGGTAGAACGCCCCTGGGTTCAATCCCCAGTACTGCAAAAAAAAAAAAAGAAAATTATGATAGTAGGAACCCCTGGAACAATCTCCCCTGGTGCCTGGGCCCCTCCAGGCAAATGCTGCCATGCAATGAAGCTTCCACTGTCGCCGATCTGCTCTGGAGAGTGGGAAAAGTCTATCACCTCAGGTCAGAGCAAGTGATGCCGCAGATTGGAATGCTGCAGTTTCCATGTGAGTGTCAACGCTGTGATGGATGCATTACTGCATGACTGTCTTCTAGCTCTGCGTATGTTTTATAAGTCTGTATTTGAAAGTATCACTCAGAAAGAATGCAGATTAGACTTAACTGCCCTCATTTGAGGAGAAGCCTAATGCCCATCCCTTGGGGACAGGCTAAGCCAATGGAACTGCACTGCGTCCCTGCCACTTGCTGTTCTACCTGCTGACACCCTATAAGATGTTGAGACAGCTGGGCATGGTGGCACACACCTTTAATCCCAGGGAGGAGGCTGAGACAGGAGGATTGCAGGTTTGAGGCCAGCCTCAGCAACTTAGTGAGACAGTAACTTAGTGAGATCCTGAGCAACTTAATAAGCTGTGTGTGGTGGCACACGCTTGAAATCCCAGCACTTGGGAGGCTGAGACTGGAGGATCCGGGTTTGTGGCCAGCCTCAGCTACTTAGTGAGGCCTCCACAACTTAGTGAGACCCTGTTTCCAAATAAAGAACAAAAAATAAGGCTGGGGGTGTAGCTCGGAGATAGAATGCCCCTGGGTTCAATCCCCAGTACCGCAAAAAAATAAAAAATAAGGCTGGGAGTGTAGCTTGGAGGTAGAATGGACCAAGATTCAATCCCAAGTATTAAAAAAATGTTAATAAGGCTTCATCTGCCCCTTTCTGCCACCAGCATGAGCATAACTGATCTGGAGTGGTGAGGAATTATGACCCTGGACTCCTAGCCTCACCTCAGGTCACTCACTTTTCTCCCCCACTGGGTCTGGGGAGGATGGGAGGTAGGATGGAAGCCATCTTGGGTTTTGCCCATACTCTGAGTCTCTAACTTTTTATAAACTCTCACTGGAACAGAAGAAAAAGAACCCACTTCATTTTTACTAAAGGAATGAGTAAATTAGTCCTTAAACCCATGAATGCGCCATCCACGCTGCCCCCTGGCTCACCAGGTGTCGTAAAGGAATGGATGCAGCTCTAGACCACAGCAAACAGCACTTCATCTCCTTGCAAATGTCTGCAACACAGTAATTGCGAAAGACCACTCGAGACACCTGTCACTTAAAAGCCAGTCTAAGGGACAAGCTCTATATCACTTTCTCTACGTCCGCTAAGCACCATTTATATACTAATCAAGGCTTCCAGGAAACCTCGCGTGAACGCTTTTGAGCTCGCTAAAGAAAGGCCTCACAGGAGTTCAGACTGCATACGATGCTTTTGAAAGTCTTGAGAGTTGCTAGGGCAAAGGGTCATTTTGTGAGTGTTTTTGAATCTTTTGTATGTCTATTTTTGAAAGCATCACCAGTTATATGATTCGTGTAACATTTCCTGAAATTCATTGCTAGAAAAAAGCTTCTTTGAACAGATTGATTTATTAATTTTCTCAGCAAACATTTATAGAATGTCTGTTGTGTAGCCGGGCGTGGTGGCACATGCTTGTAATCCCAGTACTTGGGAGGCTGAGACCGGAGGATCCGGGTTTGCGGCCAGCCTCAGCTACTTAGTGAGGCCCTCCACAACTTAGTGAGACCCTGTTTCAAAATAAAGACTAAAAAATAGAGCTGGGGGTGTAGCCCTGAGGTAGAACGCCCCTGGGTTCAACCCTGGTACTGCAAAAAAAAAAAAAAAAAAAAAGAATGTCTGTTGTGTGCAAGGCCCTGAACCAGGTATAGGAATATGGGAAAACTAGTGGATTTTCTTCTGTTTGATGTAAGTTCTGTGCAACCCACACTGTGTTTATTTTTGCTGTATGTGGCAGGAACACCAAACTACACTTAATGTTCAAGTACACTGACTACCTCTCCCAGATACAACTATATTATGCTCTTCTTACTATTATTTATTATAATTAACGACATATTTATTGTACACATTAATGAGTTTCACTGTAACATTTTCATACATGCAGTTATTGTGCTTTGGTCCTGTCCACCCTCCCTTCTATCCTCTCTTGCACTCCTTTCCTTTCCTCCCCCTAGTTCCCTTTTTCTTCCGTAATAGCCCTTCTTCTACTTCCAAGTCATTTTTTGTTATTTTTTCCTTTTAGTTTCCACATATGAGAGAAAATATGCAGTACTTGTCTTTAAGTGTCTGGCTTATTTCACTTAATGTGATGTCCTCTAGTTCCATTCATTTTCCAGCAAATGACATTATTTCATTCTTCTTTATGGTTGAGTAATACTCCATTGTGTACATATACCATACTTTATCAATTCATCTGTTGATGGACACCTAGGATGATTCCACATCTTGGCTATTGTGACTAATACTCCAATAAACGTGGGTATGCAGATATAACTTTTTTTGTGTATGTGTGTGGTGCTGGGGATTGAACCCAGGGGCATTTTACCTCTGAGCTACATCCCTAGCCCTTTTTATTTTTTATTTTGAAACAGTCTTGCTAGGTTGCTGAGGGCCTTGTTAAGATGCTGAGGCTGGCTTAGAACCTGCAATCCTCCTGTCTTAGCCTCCCAAGCACTGGGATTACAGGTGTGTACCACTGCGCCTGGCTCAGATATCACTTTAATATGTTCACTTCATTTCCTGATTTCTTCAGCAATTCACTGTTTAGTCAAAAGTGTATTATTCAGCTTCCACATGTTTGTATAATTTCTATGGTTTCTCTTTGTGATTTCTAGTTTTATCCCATTATGATAGGATAGGATGCAAGAAATTAGTTCATTTTTTAAAAATTTGTTAAGGTTTGCTTTATGTCCTAATATATTCTCTATTTTGGGAACAGTTCTATTTGTTGATGAAAAGAATGTGTATTCTGCAGCTGTTGGATGGAATATTCTGACGATATCTGTTGAGTCCATTTGCTCTATAGTGTAGTTCAAGACTGATGTTTCTTTGTTGGTTTTTTGTTTGGATGACACTTCGGTGAGAGGGGGGTATTAAAGTCACTTACTGTTATTGTATTGGGGTCCATCTCTCCCCTGACATCCAGCATTATTTGTTTTATAAAATTGAGTGTTCTGACATCTGGTGCATATATTTTATGCTCATTATATTTTTTGATGAATTGTTCCCTTTATCAATATGTAATGACCTTCTTTGTTTTTTCTGACTGATTTTGAGTGAAAGTCTGTTTCATCAGATATGAGTATAGCTAGTTACTCCTGCTTGATTTTGGATTGCATTTGATTGGAATGTAACTTTTATCCTTTCACTTTCTGTTTGTCTATGACTTTGCTATGAAATAAGTTTCATGAAGGCAGCATATTATTGGGACTTGTTTTTTAACCCAATTAGCCAGTCTGTGTATGTGTGTGTGTATGTGTGTGTGTGTGTGTGTGTGTGTGTGTGTGTGTTACGGGAGATTGAACCCAGGGGCAACCCTAGTTGAGTGATGGAGGGGGCCTAAGAAAAAAGGTGGGTGGGGGGAGGGAGATTTGATGAAGGAAACACTTCAATGGACATGATGTACATACACAAAATTTTCAATGCCAATCTTCATATCATGCATGGGGAGGGTGAGGGTGAAGGGCGGGAGTTGGGGAGAGGCTTACCGAGTGCTGTGTACATGTGTCTTTATCACTATGAATTTCATCATGATGTATGATTACAATGCACCAATAAAAATGTAATAATCAAGAGGCTAGAAGAGAGTATATAAAAGAAAATAGAGTGGCTATGAGTTGGAAATTGTTGAAGTTGGGTGATAAGTGCACAGAGGTCTGTTATACAATTCTCTCTCCTTTTGTGCATACTTGAAATTTTCCATGTTTAAGGAATAAAATGTTTTTGTAAAAAATCTATATAAAGAAAACAGCCCTCCATAAATGTCAGTTACTCTTATTAGAATCACACTCAGCTCATGTTCATGAACATGAATGGAATGTGAACACAATCTCACATATTTGGCCTAATAAATCCTTATCTCTTATATTTTTCCAAAATAAAGGTCATTGCCTCAATTAGTATGGCTGACTAGATGCTCTAAGAGACTCTCCTGCTCTGGAAAACACACTCTGAGACATGAATTGTCTCACAAGAGATAGAGAATTTGTTCAGGGATCTTTCTCAACACTCTTCCAAAAACTCACCTGAGGCCAGAGTTACCAGGAGCTGGGGCAGCTGGAAGGGCAGGGTTATCTGCTGCTGACTGGACAATTCCATGGTCCCCCCTCCACACACAAAATTATTTTGAAATTTTTGGCATTTCTTCTACTTTGATATCTTTGGAATCAGTTCTTGGAGAGTTAAGAACTTTAGGAGGTATCATATTGCCTTGTCTTTCATATTTCTTGTGTTCCTATATTGAGATTTACATATCTGTTGAGATGGATATCTCTTCCACTTTAATGTGAGGGCTTTCTTAGTAACAGCCTCCCCCCTTCTCTCTCTCTCTCTCTCTCTCTCTCTCTCTCTCTCTCTCTCTCATACTTAGAATTGAACCCAGGAGCATTCTATCTCTGAGATATACCCCCAGCCCTATTTTATTTTGAAATAGGAGTTCACTAAGTTGCTGAGGCTGGCCTTGAACCTGTTGTACTCCTGTCTCAGCCTACCAAGTACTGGGATCAAAGGTGTGTGCCACCATGCCTGGCTAGCAGCTTTCTCTTAATGCGGTGTCCTGGGATATCAGTTCACTGCGTAGCGCCGAATTTAATTTCAATTGGACTTTATAGTATAGTTTCTCTGTGGCTTCTTGACTGTGACCTGTGGGTTTTGACACAATTCATACTGTGTCAGAGCCAAAGGGACCAACTTTCTCTTAGGTGTCACAAGAGTGGGGTCACTCTGGTAGTTCAGGCAGGTGTGGTATAGACAGGAAAATACACAGGGTACTCCCTATATGGTTACTCCTCCAGTCTTGTCAGAAATGCGCAGCCTGATAGGGTATGAGACTGACCTATACTGAGGTCCCTCGTAGTGTCCACAACAATTGTATTATTTGTCTCTGTTGTTTCTATGGGGCTGAATGCCCAGGAATGGTACTTCACTCCCTGCTACCCCCAGCTGTGCCTTTGTGGGGCTGGGTCAATGGCTGAGGGCTTTTAGCTCCTGTATTGTTTAAGTTGAAGTATTCACCAAAATTTCAGTGTGGCTCTGCCATGACTAGAGTAAGGTACAATTTCTCTCAGCGGGGCTGAGAGTATAGCTCAGTGGCAGAGAACCCACCAATGTGCTTGAAATGCTGGGCTTGATGCCCCATCACACCACATAGAAAGAAGAAGAAAACAAATGATAACGAACCAGGTAAAGAAATAAAGTAAAAACCAAATAAGAACAACAACAACAACCACAACACCAACAGAAAAGAAAGAGGCAAAAATGATATAGAATAAACCAAAAAGTTAAAAATAATTAATAAAAACAAAACTAATTTTTTTTGCAGTACTGGGGATTGAACCCAGGGCCGTTATACCTCCGAGCTACACCCCCGGCCCTATTTTTTATCCTTTATTTTGAAACAGGGTCTCATGAAGTTGCGGAGGGCCTCACTAAGTCGCTGAGGCTGGCCGCGAACCCGGATCCTCTGGTCTCTGCCTCCCAAGTACTAGGATTACAAGCTTGCGCCACCATGCCCAGCCAAAACTAAATTTTAAAAGGGAAAAAAGAAATGAGAAAAATTTAAAAATTAGAAAGAAAAAAGGGGAAAAGCAGGAGAAAGGGAAAAAAGTGGAAAAAAAGAAAAAGAAGAAAAGGAAAAAATTAAATATTTAAGGGAGAAGAAAGAGAAAGAAAAATAAAACCCCAAAATAACAAAAACTTACTAATGAAAAATAAAAATTTCCTCTACATTGAGTTGCTCAATTTTGTGGGCAGGAGTAGATGTTAAGAACCCATGCCAATCAGAGTTTTTTTTTTTTTCTTAGTTTGTGCACCCCTGGGAGAGAGCAAAGGCTGGGGTCAGCATCCCTGTTTTCCTTTGTGGTACTCTCCAGTCGACCAGCAGAAGGGTTTGTGGCTGGAGCCAGCTGGAGTCCCTCTCAGCGGCCCTGCACACCAGTGCAAGCGAGGGTGGCGCTCAGAGCTCCCCATGCACAGATTTTCACTCTGAAGTCATTTGGGCCATGCACTCCAAGAGGGGGGCAAATGCTAGCGTTACGGTATGTCACCACACCAGTGTGCATGCAGAACTCTGTCATGAGTTTCCTCGGGTGCCCTCAGCAGGGCTGAGGTCATGTCAAGGACTCTGGCGTCTTCTGTGCTCGCCAAGGGCAGGGAGGGGCTATGGAGTCAACTCTCTGTGCTGGGGGAGGGCCCTGCTCCGTGCATGGCCCATGACTGGTGTTGTGAGCTAAATCACATGCAACTTCACATTCCCTTAGACTCCTGCAGCTGGATTTCTTTTTTTTTTTTTGCAGTACTGGGGATTGAACCCAGGGGCGTTTTGCCTCCGAGCTACACCCCTGGCCCTATTTTTTATCCTTTATTTTGAAACTCAGTCTCATGAAGTTGCAGTTGCGGAGGGCCTCACTAAGTAGCTGAGGCTGGCTGGCTGTGAACCCGGATCCTCAGGTCTCCGCCTACCAAGTACTGGGATTACAAGCCACCACACCTGGCTTGCAGCTGGATTTCTGAACCACAGGTTTTAAAGGGGAAGTGCCTTGCAGTCTGGTTTTCTATCACATGGAATTCTCCCTGAGTTTGTCTCTGGGGCTCTCCCCTGGGGACAAAACTGGCTCTCAAGGTAGCTGCCAGGAGAATGCAGGGGTCTTTGACTCCCAGGGCAGTAAGGTCAGACAAGGCCTGCTCAGGATGACTCCCTGTGACAGCACTGTGAGAGTACATTGGGAAGTGCAGAGAAACTTTCCAGAGCCAGTTTGCTATGCAGATCCCAGCTGGGCCTCCCCCTCTTTCACTTCTGCCCCCCTCTGCTGTGCTGCTGCTGTGTGGCCAGTGCTGGGGCTCCGTTCCATCCTGGGTTCCACTGTGCAAAGGCTCTGGGTTTCTCCAACCCACTTTCTGTCCACCATTGACCTTCAGCATTTGCTCAGTCGCCCACCTCAATACACAGCTGCTCTCTGGTTTATGTTCTACCTCATGGAGAAGTGGTTGCCACTGGGTGGCTCTCATTTGCTACCCTGTCTCCCATGATGTTTTATTTCTATTATTGATGAGAAATATATTATAGATATATTCTCATTTAAATTTTTTCATATAGTACAGGAAAGTTTGTAGGCTCTCTGTTCTTCATGTATGCTCCAATTCTGTTCCTCCATGCAGTCATTACTAACTGTGTTTAATGTATAAATCCAGCTATGAAGCATGCACACACATATACAC
>PVJS01064507.1:0-10211 GCA_004027185.1 Glis glis | reverse complement strand
GGCGCCTGCGCAGAGGCTCCCGGGCGGGGCGCGGGGCCGCGCTGCGCGTGCGCGTGCGCGTGCGCGTGCGCGCGCCGGAACGGAGCGGCCGCGGCTCGAGAGGCTAGGGCGCGTCCTGGGCGGCCCCCGGCGACGCGGGCGGCCCTGGCCTTTGGACTTGCTGGGTGAGGCAGGCGCCCTCAGGTGGCCTCAGGGTCGCATCGGAGCCGGCTTAGAGGGCTCGGGCCCGGCGACCTCTGGTGGAGGGGGGAGCTGGGGCTCCCTGACCTGTCACGGAGGGGCTGCCGGAGAGGCGCGGCGCTGCGGGGCCCCGCAGTGGCCATCTCGGATTCCACTCTCCGGGCAAATGTCTTAGAGTGACAGTCTGGTAGGAAGCGAGGACTCGTCTTTCAGGCTGGGTTCGTCTGGGGAGTCACCGCTTTTACTGAAGTTGTTAGGTGATTCGGGTAGCTGGCCGAAGGAGGTTGATGGAGAATACACCCCCAAATAATCCCCTGGCTGCGGGGAAGGAAGGCCCCTCTGGGAGGCCACCGAGGCTATGCCGGGGGTGCTTCAGCAGGAGCAGGGGTGCAGGTGAGCAGGTGAGGGGCAGGTAAAGGTTCGGAAGCTAAGGGAGCCAGCTGGGCGCGGTGGCCACGCCTGTAACCCCAGTACTTGGGATGTTGAGACAGGAGGATCGCAGGTTTCAGGCCTGCCTCAGCAACTTATCGAGACCAGCTCAAATTTAAGAAAATAAAATAGCACATGGAGTGTGGCTCAGAGGTAGAATTCCCCTAGGTTCATTCCCCACTACCCTCCCCCCACAAACTACCTATGGGAGAGGTATTGACTGGGAAGGTCCAGGGAGCCTTCGGGCTGCTGGGAATGTTTTGTGACTTGGTTTCCATTACACAGGTGTGCATAGAAGTAAACCTTCTCCAAACTGGCCTCCTAAAATCAGTGCACGTCTGTGTATGTTCATATAACCTTAGTTTTTAAAACGCAGGCCAAACAATCCGGGATTAGAAGGCAGGGTAGTGATTACCTTTGGAGGGTACTAATTGAAAGGGCAGAGTGAGCCCTCTAGGGGGTAGGAACTTTCTGTATCTTCATCAGACCTAACTTCTTCCTGGGTCTGTACATATATAAAAATTCATCAGAGTATACCTCAAATATTTATGTGTATGATACTTCAATTTTAAAACATTTAAAAGAAAAAAGTAGGCTGAGCAGATCATCTGGCCCAAAACCAAAGGCTGGTTTTATGATAAAGACCTAATTCTTTACCTCAGCCTTTATGTAGGTTGATAAGATGTCCGAATGTGCCTGAACAGTCCCCATGCTTCATCTTCATCCCAGTGTATTAGCGATGTACTTCATTCCCTCAAGTGTCACAGTGGGACAGTTTGTCTCTCATCTCCAGATCTGGTGGCAGACTCTGCCTGGCCCTGCTCAGCCCTCCAACCTGTTTTCACCCTATTCCCTTCAGTCTCTGGGTCCAGTTTCACTGGCTCCTTGATGCTCTTTAGTTACCTGATCCTTCTTGCTAGCCCCTCCAGCTTGAATGCCCCACCCACACTGTCTGTTTCCACATTGCCCCTTCAGGGCAGCCTTGCCTAACTCCCTAGGACAGAGAGGCCCCTATGTTTCCTGTCGATTTCCTTCTCAGCACTGGAAACAGCAAATCCATGTGGAGCTTGCCCACTAGCCTAGAGCTAGAATTTTTCTTTTTTTTTTTTTTTGTGGTACCAGGGATTGAACGCAGGGGCGTTCTACCTCCGCACTACACCCCCGGCCCTATTTTTTATACTTTATTTTGAAACTGGGTCTCACGAAGTTGCGGAGGGCCTCACTAAGGAGAGAGAGAGAGAGAGAGAGCTGAGGCTGGCCGCGAACCTGGATCCTCCGGTCTCTGCCTCCCAAAGTACTGGGATTACAAGCGTGCGCCACCACGCCCGGCAAGCTAGAATTTTTCTGTCCTCAGTTTCCTCAGATGTAAAAAGAGAATAAGACTGGGCATGGTGGTACACACCTGTAATCCTAGTACTTGGGAGACTGAGACAGAAGGATCACAGTTTGAAACCAGTCTCAGTAATTATCGAGACCCTGTTTCTAAATAAAAAAAAAATAAAACAGGGCTGAGGGTTTAGCTCAAAGGTAGAACAAACACCCTGGGTTCAATCCCCAGTGCCACCAAAAAGAAAACAATAAGCTCTACCTGTGCATTCCAGTGAGTTTGGCGGGCAGGGCGGGGGGTGAGTTATCACCCATGGGGCACTTAACACAGGAACTGGCTGGCTCATACTAAATGCTCACACACTGGTTTCCCCTATCATACATTGGGATTATTTCAGAAGCCAGGAACTCTGTGAGCAGCTGATAGGTGGAGCAGCTGATGGGTGGAGCAGCCTCGGGTGCTGACTCTTGGCCGCCAGACCAGGGAAGCCCAGCTAGCTATATGTGTTCTTAGGCACCCACAAGGTTCTGCTGTATCCTTACAATAAACTCCTTCTTGGGCTGGCTGCAGTGGATTTCTGATCTTTGCAATCAACACACCAAACCCAGTCTAAGCTAACTTACACCCAGCACCCCAAAAGGTCTACAACATATGGTTATTTCAAGCCACAAAACAGTAATTTGGTTCAGAAATTAGTGTCCAGGCCAGGCGTGGTGGCTCACGCTTGTAATCCCAGTACTTGGGAGGCTGAGACAGGAGGATCCCAGGTTCGTGGCCAGCCTCAGCTACTTACTGAGGCCCTCTGCAACTTAGTGAGACCCTGATTCAAAATAAGGAATAAAAAATAGGGCTGGGGTTGTAGCTCGGAGGTAGAATGCCCCTGGGTTCAATCCCCAGTACCGCAAAAAAAAAAAAAAATTAGTGTCCAGATCTACAGTTAAACCTCTGAAGTTGGTGGAATGTCCCTGGGTTTGATCCCCAGTACCACAAAAAATTTTTTTAAAAAAGGAGAAGGAGGTGCCTCCCTAAATTGCTGAGACTGGCCTTGACCTGCGATCCTCCTGTCTCAGCCTCCCAAGGACTGGGATTACAGGCCGTGCCACCAGCTTTGGGTTTTCGAAATAACATTTACTACTACCTGGAGTGAGCTTCTCTGGTTCATTTACTGGACTTCCTCTAAGGGCACCAATTTTGGGTGGAACCCAGAGCAAAAGGGGTGGGTCAGTGGGTCCTGTTTGGTCCAAGCTGCCGTGCTGCTTGAACCTTAGAACCCAGAAGATCCCGTGGGTTTTTTGGTTTGGTTTGGTTTGGTTTTGGGTTTTGGTAATAGAGGCTGATCCCAGGGGTATTCTACCTCCGATCTACACCCCCAACCCTTTTTTATTTTTTGTTTGGGAAAAGGATCTCACTAGGTTGCTAAGGCTGTCCTCGAACCTGCGATCCTCCTGTGTCGGCCTCCCAAGTACTGGGATTACAGGCGTGCGCCACCGCTCTCAGCTAGATCCCATGGTTTTTAAAATATGAGGGGCAAAGATGCTCTGTGGAGCAAGTTCTAATAGGAATATACACAGTGTATATTCCCAGGGATTTAGAGTAAGTTAACACCTCTGTGTCAAAGCAGCTCTTCGCTGGCTCCTGGGTCTTAGAGAAGCCAAGTGCCTTGCCCTAGATACCAAAGAATTATGCACCCCAAGCTATCTGTCCATCAAAAATTGATGTTAAACCAGGCGTTGTGGCACATGCTTGTAATCCCAGTACTTGGGAGGCTGAAACCGGAGGATCCGGGTACACGGCCAGCCTCAGCTACTTAGTAAGGCCCTCTGCAACTTAGTGAGTTTCAAAAGTAACTTGCAACTGTTTCAAAGTAAAGAATAAAAAATAGGGCTAGGGGTGTAGTTCAGCGGTAGAATGCCCCTGGGTTCAATCCCCAGTACTGAAAAAAAAATTGATGTTAGAGCCAGCACAATGGTCCATTCTTGTAATCCCAGTGCTTAGGAGGCTAAGACAGGATGATCACATGTTCACAACCAGCCTTGGCAACTTAGTGAGGCCCTCCACAACTTAGTGAGACCCTGTTTCAAAATAAAAAGATAAAATAGGACTGGGGGTATAGCTTGGAGGTAGAATGCCCCTAGGTTCACTCCTCAGTACCACTAAAAATAAAAATAAAAAATGGCTCAGGGTATAGCTCAGAGGTGGAATGCTCCTGGATTAAATCCCAGTAACACGTACACACACACACACACACACACACACACACACACAAATAGATGTTATACGCTATATCATAAAACAGCAAACAGCTTTCCATTATAAAAGGAGACCTAGCCCAAACATCTGGAAGAAGCAAGTAAACATGAGCGGTGCTCAGGTGCCCATAGAGTTTCCTCCTGCCATTTTGCTCACTCTTCCTTTTTTTTTTTTTTTTTTTTTTGCGGTACTGGGGATGGAACCCAGGGGCATTCTACCTCTGAGCAACTCCCCCAGCCCTATATTTTACTCTTTATTTTGAAACACGGTCTCACTAAGTTGCAGAGGGCCTCACTAAGTAGCTGAGGCTGACCGTGAACCTGCGATCCTCCTGTCTCAGCCTCTCAAGTACTGGGACGACAAGCGTGCGCCACCACGCCCAGCATTGCTCACTCTTCTTAACCTAACCCACAGTTATCCCCTCCTGGCCTGTCAACAGAGGATAAAATGTGGGCCTGGTTAAAGACGGTGTGCACAGGATGCTGGCCCCAGCCAGAGGTGATAGCCACTGCTTAACAGACCTGGTCAGGAGAAGCCCTGGAGACAGTGTTGAGAAGTCCTCCCAGAAGGCAAGACATCCATGTTGATTCAGAGGCCTGGGCCATGGCGTTCACCAGCCTGTCAGAGACGAGTGGATGGATTTCTCAGACTGGGTACAGAATGTCTACCCATGGGAATAAATGCTCACAAGCAGCATTTGCTGTGGGGACAGACCCTCCTGGTGTCTCCCCCTCCTCCAGCGCTCATTCAAAGGACCTAAGTACAAGTGACCGAGGAGGCAGGGACCCCAGCGGAGCCATTCCCGGGGGCACCAGGCAGTGGCATTAGACGCCTCCCATCACGGGAAGGACAGTGCTGCGCCTTCATGTATCTCAGGCAAGGAGTTGCCCTTCCAGCCACAGCGCTTCCACCAGCACCACCACTTGTGGACTCAGAATATTTTATTTCTCTATCACCATGGCAACTCGACACTGCCTTGGAAGGTAGGACTCTTTTTATGAAGAAGGAAGTATGGCAGGGAGTTCATGCCCATGAAATTCTGACCCACCACGGTTCCTTCACCCACCGCACGCAGCGGCTTGAGAGCACAGGAAGGAGGGCGAGGCTGAGGACACACGGCTTCTCTGTGGCCCCGCATGGGCTGACAGCCTGTGATGTTGAAGTGACATCCTACAGGGTATGGGGTACACCTCCCCACAGCAGGGAAGAGATGGTGCCGTGCCTCCAGAGCCCGTTGCATGAGTCGGGGAACCAGGCAGAGGAGATGGGGTGCTGTCGCACTTTACACCAAATAGCACACGGGAATTTTGTTTTCCTTCCTGTGACCTTGGGTTCACATCCAAGAAAGGAATGTCTCCCTCAGAAAACACACATATGGTTCCAATGGATTACAGCTGAGACCGTCCCTCCCCTACCAGCTATGCTGGTCCCTCGTGCCACTGACCTGAGGCAAAAAAGGGATTGCTGAGCCGGGTGTGGTGGCGCACACCTGTAATTTCAGTAGTTGGAAGGCTGAGACAGGAGGCTCGCAGGTTCAAGGACAGCCTCAGCAATTTAGCAAGACTCAGCAACTTAGAACCTCTTTCAAAACAAAAAATCAAAAGGGCTGGGGAGTATAGCTCAGAGGCAGGATGCCCCAGGTTCAAAGCCCAGTACAGAGAGAGAGGAAGGAGGAGGAGGAGGAAAAGGAGGGGAGGGAGAAGAAAAGGTATCACTGTGCTGGCTAGGACACTCAGTCCCCATCATCGCGGGCAAGGTGGACTATGTGCGGCACCCAGTGGCTTCACCATGGTGCTTCTTACTAATTAAGAACTTGTTGCCGGGTGTGGTGGTACATGCTTGTAATCCCAGTACTTGGGAAACTGAGACAGAAGGATCACAGGTTTGAGGCCAGCCTCAGCAACTTAACAAGACCCTCAGCAACTTGATGAGACCCTGTTTCAAGATAAAAAAGAAGCCGGGCATGCTGGCGTATGCTTGTAATCCCAGTACTTGCGAGGCTGAGACAGGAGGATTGCAGGTTCAAGGCCAGTTTCAGCAACTTAGTGAGGCCCTCTGCAACTTAATGAGATCCTATGGCTTTTTTTTTTTTTTTTTTTTTTTTTTGCGGTACCAGGGATTGAACCCAGGGGCGTTCTACCTCTACACTACACCCCCGGCCCTATTTTTTATACTTTATTTTGAAACCGGGTCTCACGAAGTTGCGGAAGGCCTCACTAAGTAGAGAGAGACAGACAGAGACAGAGAGAGAGAGAGAGAGAGCTGAGGCTGACCGCAAACCAGGATCCTCCGGTCTCCGCCTCCCAAAGTACTGGGATTACAAGCGTGCACCACCATGCCCAGCTGAGATCCTATTTCAAAATAAAATAATAGCTGGGGGTGTAGCTCAAAGGTAGCCCCTGGGTTCCATCCCCATCCCCACCAAAATAATAATGATAATAATTAATAAAAATAAAAGAAAAAAGGGCTGGGGGTGTAGTTCAGAGGTAGAATGGTCCCAGAGTTCAATTCCTAGTGCCAAAAAAATAAGGACTTGTTAATAATTCTTATCATTGGTGAAAGGGAAGGGAGCTCATTAGAGACAGGCCCAGACAGGACTCAGGGTCATTCCACCAGGGCTAAGAGGGAGGGGCCCCAGGAAGGTGCAGGGAGCGGGCTCTGTGGCACGTGCATAGCACTGCTTCCTTCTCAGCCTTCCACCTGCCCGCCATACAAGAGAGCGCTGGGGCGCCATGTCTTCTGCTTGGGATCCGTGCACGCTCCGACTGTCATGCCACCATCGGAGGCTGGTGGACGTTGCGTACCCTCCAGATTGAGGACGCGTGTTCCTCCCCAGGGTGGAGGCTGTTCAACTCAAGGGGTGGGTAGTTGGCCTTTCCCCTCGCCCCAGGGCCGCCTTGCCCTCTGACTCCGGGGAGGCTCTGGCTGCATGTGAAGGGACCCAGGCGAGGGGGCGGGGCGTTTGCTCCCAGGTGGCTCCTGTCCGCGCCCCTCTCAGGAGGTCTCCTGTCTCAGGTTCTGGCCACTCCTCCCTCCAGCCATCTCTAGAAGACCCAGGGTCAGTAATGGCTGGCCCATCCTTGTCACCTGCGTGGACCCTGCCCATACCTCAGTAAACTGGCTATTTGCATGGTCAGTCCCCCTGCCAGGACCCTACAATGCCACAGTCACACCTGCAGTACTATTCACTTCAGTGTTGCTTCTCATTTAAAAATGAAAGCCTGACCAGGCATGATGGCACAGCCTGTAATCCCAGTACTTGGGAGGCTGAGACAGGAGAATCACAGGTTTGAGGACAGCCTCAGCAAGTAGTGAGACTTTCACCAACTTAGTGAGACCCTGTTTCAAAACAAGAATAAAATAGGGCTGGGGGTGTAGTTCAGAGGTAGAACACTCCTGGGTTCGATCCCCAGCACCAAAAAATAAAAATAAAAAGGGCTGGGGTTATAGCTCAGTGGTAGAACACCCTTGGGTTCAATCCTCAGTACTAACCCCAAAAAAGTAAAAATAAAAAAGGCTGGGGGTGTAGCTCAGAAGTAGAATGCCACTGGGTTCAATCTCCAGTACCAATATATAAATTAACTAATTAAATAAATAAAAATAAAAAAGAAGAAAGCCTAAATGTGCATAGAGGCAGATACACAAGTAAACATGGTATGTCCAGAATATGGAATTTCATGTAGTTACTAAAAAAATGATGTAGAGCCATTCATTCTACCAACCCAAAGCGGCTGAACACCCCTCTCCTCGTTGGCACTGTCGGGTGAGGATGCTGGAGTGTCCTTCTCAGTCCTGGGGACAGACCATAAACCAGGGCACAGAGGGCTGGAAGGAGAATTTGGGAGTAGAGATTCTGTAAGGACAGTGGATGGGGAACTGGTAACATGACGGACGGCCTTTCTTCAGCAGCGATTGTGTGTGTGTGTGTGTGTGTGTGTGTGTGTGTGTACTAGGGATTGAACCCAGGGGCATTCTATCTCTGAGCTACACCCCCAGCCCTATTTTATTTTTATTTTGAAACAGGGTCTTACTAGGTTGATGAGAGTCTCACTACTTGCTGAAGCTATCCTCGAACCTGCGATCCTCCTGTCTCAGCCTCCCAAGTACTGGGATTACAGGCGTGTGCCACCACGCCCGGCTGCAGCAATACTTTAGAGGAGATGTACACAAGGAGCAGGCAGGCATGTGAGGCTGACCAGGCAGAGGAAAGCCCAGGGCAGGGAACGCCAGCAGAGGAGGCCAGGCCTGGACATGCCTGGTGTCTGAGTACCACCCCCCATTGCCTGCCTACTCCCATAGCTGCTGTGACCCTGGCTGTGGCTTTGAGCTTTCCTGCCACCAGATTCCCCAGGCCACACCTCTTCATTATTCTCAACAACCAAGCGGACCACATTGAGGACTTCAAAGGTCGGGGGCACAGGCTGCTGCCCTGCCAAGATCAGACACAATGGAAGTGCCCTGGAACATTTGTAGGAAGGAAGGAGCCATTGAGGAGGGAGGCAGGAGGGACAGAGGGGCCACGGGCCACATCTGTGATGCTGGGCATGTCAAGCTCAGAGTTGAAGGCTCCTCCTTATTTTATTTTACTTTATTATTTTAGTGTGTGTGTGTGTGTGTGTGTGTGTGTGTGTGTTATTGGGGATTGAACTCAGAGGCATTCTACCTCTGAGCTACACCCCCAGACCTATTTTTACTCTTTATTTTGAAACAGGGTCTCACTAAGTTGCAGAGGCCTCACTAAGTTGCTGAGGCTGGTCACGAACCTGTAATCCTCCTGTTTCAGCCTCCCAAGTACTGGGATTACAAGCATGCACCACCATGCCCGGCTTTTATTTTTTTATTTTGAAACAGGGTCTTACTAAATTGCTGAGAGTCTCACTAAGTTGCTGAGGCTAGCCTCGAATTTGTGATCCTCCTGTCTCAGCCTCCCAAGTACTGGGATTACAGGTGTACACCACCATACCAGGCTCTCTCCTCCTCTGTTCAGCTCTGCAGTGGTGGTGGTGGGGGGAGCATGAGAGAGAGGAACTGGGGAAGCCATTATTACAGAGGTCAAATAGCCAGGGCCAAGTGTGTAGTCTTGGAAAGCCAATCTGGGAGACCCCACCAGCCCCAGTTGAGGAAACTCAGGCTGGAGACAGCCTCAGAGCAGAGACAGTCAGCAGCCCGCACCTGGGCTTAAAACTTTTGTATCAGGCTGGGCCAGTACTTGGGAGGATGGGACAGAAGGATCGCAGGTTTGAAATCAGCCTCAAAAACATAGTGAGGCCCTCAGCAACTTAGTGAGATCCTCTTTCCAAACAAAAAATAAAATAGGGCTGGGGGCATAGCCTGGAGGTAGAAGGCCCTTGGGTTCCATCCCCAGTACCAAAAGAACAAGAAACATTTATATTAGACAGACCCAGGAAGAAACAGATTAGGGTCAGCCCTTAGGGTCTGTTTGCAGAGAGCCCAGTGACAGAGGGGAGGAGAGGGAGATCACGAGGAAGGAGCTGGTGGCCACACCGCGAGGAAGGTGCTGGCCAGCCTGTGTGCGCGCACCGTCCTCTCTGGGCCCTCTGGCTTGCAGGTGTGCTCAGATGATGGGAAGGGTGCGGGACACAGAGGTGGGTGTTTATCCCCCAGGCTCTTTCCCTGCTACTGGCCCCTGGCAGTGTCCTGACCAAAGGTCACTCTCCTCTCCAGGCAGCCAAACCCAGGCGACTCTCTCCTTGGTCCTGGGTTCCAGTCTCTGTTCCCTTTGCTTTTTTTTTTTTTTTTGGTGGTACTTTTGGATTTGAACTCAGGGACATTCTACCTCTGAGCTACACTCCCAGCCCTATTTTATTTTATTATTTTTTTGTGTGTGTGGTACTGGAGATTGAACCCAGGGGCATTCTACCTCTGAGCTCCACCCCAAGCCCGATTTTATTCTTTATTTCTTTTTTTATAGTACTAGGGATTGAACACAGGGGCATTCTACCTCTGAGCTACACCCCAGCCCTATTTTTATTTTGTTTCTTTTTTTTTTTTTTTTTTTTTTTTT
>PVJS01064506.1:0-10211 GCA_004027185.1 Glis glis | reverse complement strand
TTCCTTCCTTCCTTCCTTCCTTCCTTCCTTCCTTCCTCACTTCTTCCCTTCCTTCCTCCTTCCTTCCTTCCTTCCTTCCTTCCTTCCTTCCTTCCTTCCTTCTTTCCTTCCTGCAAGATAAGACATGGAGTGTCATATCAGGTGGGATCCAGGATAAGGCAACCATTTAGTCTTACACAAATTCCTTCCTTCCTCCTTCCTTCCTTCCTCTCTTCCTTCCTTCCTTCTTTCCTTCCTGGTAGATAAGCTATGGAGTGTCAGATCAGGTGGGATCCGGGATAAGGCAACACTTTAGTCTTACACAAATTCCTTCCTTCCTTCCTCCTTCATTCCTTCCTTCCTTCCTCACTTCTTCCCTTCCTTCCTCTCTTCCTTCCTTCCTTCCTTTCTTTCCTGGTAGATAAGCTATGGAGTGTCAGATCAGGTGGGATCCAGGATAAGGCAACACTTTAGTCTTACATGAATTCCTTCCTTCCTTCCTTCCTTCCTTCCTTACTCTCTTCCTTCCTTCTTTCCTTCCTGCTAGATAAGTCATGGAGTTTCAGATCAGGTGGGATCTGGGATAAGGCAACACTTTAGTCTTACATGAATTCCTTCCTTCCTTCCTTCCTTCCTTCCTTCCTTCCTTCCTTCCTCACTTCTTCCCTTCCTTCCTCCTTCCTTCCTTCCTTCCTTCCTTCCTTCTTTCCTCCCTCCCTCTCTTCCTTCCTTCTTTCCTTCCTGCTAGATAAGTCATGGAGTGTCAGATCAGGTGGGATCCGGGATAAGGCAACACTTTAGTCTTACACAATTTCCTTCCTTCCTTTCTTCCTTCCTTCCTTCCTCCTTCCTTCCTTCTTTCCTCCCTCCTTCTCTTCCTTCCTTATTTCCTTCCTGCTAGATAAGCCATGAGTTTCAGATCAGGTGGGATCCAGGATAAGGTAACACTTTAATCATACACGAATTGCATCCCAGGGACTTCAACATCGAAAGATTTAAGCCGGGCGTGGTGGCGCACGCTTGTCATCCCAGTCCTTGGGAGGCTGAGACAGGGGGATTGCAGGTTCAAGGCCAGCCTCAGCTACTTAGCAAAGAGACCCTCAGCCACTTAGTGAGACCTGGTTTCAAAATAAAGAATAAAAAATCGGACTGGGGGTGTAGCACGGAGGTAGAATGCCCCTGGGTTCAATCCCCAGTACCACAAAAAAAAGAGAAAGATTTGGGGGTTCTTGGACTGGTGTCACTCAGGGGTAAAGGAGGGAGTACTATGCAGCTAGGAAGAAGAGAGACCACTGCGGACTGCAGGGCATTGTGGGTGGGCGAGTCGGTGGCAAGCGTTTCCAACGTGTCAGGATGGACTCCGGGATTGACGCGAGGTGGACAGGGACCCTCATCTGTGGTCTTGTGTGCATTTAGGGATGGCGTCGGCCTACGACATGCACCGGAGCCTCAACTGGCTGGGCGGGTCCGGTGGGCTCCCGAGCAACGAGACGACCCTGGCCGAGTTACTCCAGCATCAGGGCTACCGCACGGGACTCATCGGTAGGGCTCCGGGGAGAGTCAGTCCCCCCCAAAGAGCAGTTGGTACCTCTCTGGGAGGAGAAGGAATTTGACATGCAATGATTGAGCGCCTTTGGTATACGTGCAGGGCACGGTATGGTGGAAAGACAACAGGCTGTCCCGTCTTGGCCACCTAAAGAGACAGCTGTGTAGTGTTCTTCACCTTGTCAATGCAGATTATATATATATAATATATATATATATTATATATATATAAATATTATATATAATATTATATATATAATATATTATATATCACATGTATCACATATATATGATATATATGATATATATATAATGTCATATATATATGGGTTTTTTTTGGGTGATGCTGGGAATTGAACCCGGGGCATTCTACCTCCAAGCTACACCCCCAGCCCCTATTTTGTTTCTTATTTGGAAACAGGGTCTCACTGAGTGGCTGAGGGTCTCTTTGCCTAAGTGGCTGAGGCTGGCGTGCAACTTATATTCCTCCTGCCTCAGCCTCCTACATCCTGGGATGACAGGCATGTGCCACCACACCTGCCCAATGTATGGTACTGGGGATTGAACCCAGGGACATTCTACCTCCGAGCTCCACCCCCAGCCCTATTTTTTTATTCTTTATTTTGAAACAGGGTCTCACTAAGTTGCCGAGGGCCTCATTAAGTAGCTGAGGCTGGCCGCGAACCTGGATCCTCTGGTCTCAGCCTCCCTCCCAAGTCCTGGGCCAGCTCAATGTGAATTTTTAAAATGCAACTGTGAGATGGCCTCCATTCAAAATGTTCTTGCTATAGTTTTGCGTGCCTGCCACTGGTATTTTGTGCAGAATTTTTTTTGCATGTATGCTATCAAGGGGGTTGGTCTGTCATTTTGTTTTCTGGAGCTATCTTTCTTCCGTTCAGGTGTTGAGGTGATTCAAAAGCTGGGTATTGGAATGTTAAGGGGATATAAAAGCTGGGTATCACATTGGGGGGATGGTCTTTTGGGTGTGAAGGTGACACAAAAGCTGGGTATCTCAATGTTAAGGGGATATAAAAGCTGGGTATTGCAATGCGGGATGTTCTTTTAAGTGTGGAGGTGATATAAAAGCTGGGTATCACAATGGGGGGATGTTATTTTGGTTGTTGAGGTGATACAACAGCTGGGTATTGCAATGTTGAGGGGATACAAAAGCTGGGTATCACAATGATGGGGTGATACAACAGCTGGGTATCGCAATGGGGGGAGGGAATGTTCTTTTGGGTGTGGATTTGATACGACAGCTGGGTATTGCAATGTTAAGGGGATATAATAACTGGGTATTGCAATCATGGGGGATGTTCTTTTGGGTATTAAGGTGATACAAAAGCTGGGTATTGCAATGTTAAGGGGATATAAAAGCTGGGTGTCGCAATGATGGGGTGACACAAGAGCTGGGTATCGCTATGGGGGATGTTTTTTGGGTATTAAGGTGATACAACAGCTGGGTATCACAATGTTAAGGGGATATAACAGCTGGGTATCGCAATGATGGGGGATGTTCTTTTGGTTGTTGAGGTGATACAACAGCTGGGTATCGCAATGTTAAGGGGATATAACAGCTGGGTATCACAATGATGGGGGATGTTGTTTTGGGTGTTGAGGTGATACAAAAGCTGGGTATCGCAATGATGGGGTGAGTTGGGTATTAAGGTGATACAACAGCTGGTTATCGCAATGTTAAGGGGATATAAAAGCTGGGTATCGCAATGATGGGGGATGTTCTTTTGGGTGTTGAGCTGGGTATCACAATGATGGGGGGACACGACAGCTGGGTATCGCAATGATGGGGGGATACGACAGCTGGGTATCGCAATGGGAGGATATTCTTTTAGGTGTCAAGGTGATACCACAGCCGGGTATCACAATGGGCGGGGAATGTTCTTTTCTCCCCAGGAAAGTGGCACCTGGGGTTGAGCTGTGCTTCCCGGAACGACCATTGCTACCACCCCCTGAACCACGGGTTCGACTACTTCTTTGGGATGCCTTTCGGGCTCTTAAGCGACTGCCAGCCTTCCAAGACGCCCGAGCTGCACCGTTGGCTCCGCATCAAGCTGTGGGTCTCCACCGCCATCCTCAGCCTCATCCCCCTCCTGCTGCTCATCCCCAACCTCACCCGCTGGTTCGTGGTCCCCTGGACGGTCATCATCTCGTCTGCACTGCTCGTCTTCCTGTTTTTTGTCTCCTGGTACTCGAGCTACGGGTTCATCCGGCGTTGGAATTGCATCCTCATGAGGAACCATGACATCGTGCAGCAGCCCATGAATGAGGACAGGGTCTCGTCCTTCATGTTGAAGGAAGCGCTGGCCTTTATCGACAGGTATTAACTCCTTTCTTGCACGGATTTTTTATTTTTATTTGATTTTGTTCGGGGCTAGGGATGGAACCCAGGGGCATTCTCACTCTGAGCTACACCCCGCAGCCCTGTTTTTTTAAATTTGGAAACAGGGTCTCAGTAGGTGACTGAGAGTCTCTTTCCTAAGTGGCCAAGGCTGGCCTCCAAAATACCATCTTCTTTTCTCAGTCTCCCAAGGACTCAGATGACAGAACTTTAATCCAGGGTCTCACTGAGTGGCTGAGGGTCTCTTTGCTGAGTGGCTGAGGCTGGCCTCGAACCTGCGATCCTCCTTTCTCAGCCTCCCAAGGAGTGGGATGACAACTTTTTTTTTGCGGTACTAGACATTGATCCCAGGGACATTCTACCTCCGAGCTCCACCCCCGGCCCTATTATTTATTCTTTATTTGGAAACAAGGTCTCACTGGGTGGCTGAGGGCCTCACTAAGTAGCTGAGGCTGGCCTCGAACCCGAATCCTCCAGTCTCAGCCTCCCAAGTACTGGGATGACAAGCGTGCGCCACCATGCACACCCGGCTTGTTCTTTTTTTATTTTATGAAGTTAACAGCCCTGACTTCCTACCCCTTAGGTATAAGCGGGGGCCATTCCTCCTCCTCGTCTCCTTTCTCCACGTGCACACGCCGCTCATCACCAGAGACAAGTTTGTGGGGCACAGTAAATACGGATTATACGGGGATAACGTCGAAGAACTGGACTGGATGGTGGGTGAGTATTCGCTCACGGGACTTGACGTTTCGGATCCATGGGCCAGAAGAATCAGTTTAGGGTCAATTATCTCTATATTAGGCCAGAAAAATCAGTTTAGGCCGGGCGTGGTGGCGCACGCTTGTAATCCCAGTACTTTGGGAGACGGAGACCGGAGGATCCGGGTTCCCGGCCAGCCTCAGCTCTCTCTCTCTCTCTCTCTCTCTCTCTCTCTCTCTCCTTAGTGAGGCCCTCCGCAACTTAGTGAGACCCGGTTTCAAAATAAAGGATAAAAAATAGGGCTGGGGGTGTAGCGCGGAGGTAGAACGCCCCTGCGTTCAATCCCCGGTACCTCAGCCACTGAGCCAAGAGACCCTCAGCCACTCAGTAAGACCTTGTTTCCCAATAAAAAATAATTAAATAGGGCAAGGTGACGTCTGTCTGGTTGGACTCTTTTGCAGGCAAAATTTTGGAAGCCCTGGATCGGGAGCAGCTGACGAACTGCACCCTGGTGTACTTCACCTCGGACAACGGCGGCCGCCTGGAGTCGCAGGACGGCGCGGCCCAGCTGGGCGGCTGGAACGGAGTCTACAGAGGTGGCCTCCGGAGAATCCCGGCTCCTGCCCCTGGGGAACCATCTTGGGCTCCGCTTAGCTTCCTTACACTTATTTATTTATAAATATTTATAAATGTATTTATAAATAAATACACTTATTTATTATTTATTATTATTATTTATTATTTATAAATAATAAATATTTATTTACAAATAAAATTTATTTATTTACAAATAAGTTTATTTATAAATGTATTTATAAATAAATACACTTATTTATTTATAAATGTATTTATAATACACTTATTTATTATTTATTATTTATAAATAATAAGTATTTATTTACAAATAAAACTTACTTATTTACAAATAAGTTTATTTATAAATGTATTTATAAATAAATACACTTATTTATAATAAATGTATTTATAAATAAATACACTTATTCATTTATAAATGTATTTATGAATAAATACACTTATTCATTTATAAATGTATTTATGAATAAATACACTTATTCATTTATAAATGTATTTATGAATAAATACACTTATTCATTTATAAATAAGTTTATTTATAAATGTATTTATAAATAAATACACTTATTTATTTATAATAATATTATTTATTTATAATAATATAATAAATATAATAAATAATATTTATTTATAAATACATAAATAATATAATAAATATAATAGATATTATTTATTTATAAATGTATTTAATTATTTATAAATGTATTTATAAATAAATGTACTTATTTATTTATCTAGGAGCTATAGTCTCCTAGGAAGGTAGAAGAAAGCCAACTACGAGGTCTGCAGCCATTTCCTGGAGATGAAACACATTTGTAGCCGGGCGTGGTGGAGGTGTTGCACAAACGCTTGTCATCCTAGGACTTGGGAAGCTGAGGCAGGAGGATGGCGGGTGGGAGGCCAGCCTCAGCCACTTAGCAAAAGAGACCCTCAGCCACCTATTGAGACCCAGTTTCCAAATAAAGAGATGGAGAGCCACCTAGAGAGACTTTGTTTCCAAATAAAGAGACCCTCAGCCACCTAGGGAGACCTTGTTTCCAAATAAAGAGACCCTCAGCCACCAAGTGAGACTTTGTTTCCAAATAAAGAGACCCTCAGCTACCTAGGGAGACCTTGTTTCCAAATAAAGAGACCCTCAGCCACCAAGTGAGACTTTGTTTCCAAATAAAGAGACTTCCAGGGGGAGGCTGAGACAGGAGGCTGGCAGGTGGGAGGCCAACCTCAGCCACTTAGCCAAAGAGACCCTCAGCCACCTAGTGAGACCCTGTTTCCAAATAAAGAGACCCTCAGCCACCTAGGGCGACTTTGATTCCAAACACAGCTCCTCAGGGGGAAGCTGAGACAGGAAGATAACAGGTGGGAGGCCAGCCTCAGCCACTTAGCCAAAGAGACCCTCAGCCACTTAGTGAGACCCTGATTTCAAACAAACAACAACAACAACAAAAAAAAAATAAAGAAGGGCTGCGGGTGGAGCTCGGAAGTAGAATGCCCTGCAAAAAAAAAAAAATAATAAATAAAAATAAAAAGTAAAATTTTGGGGAAAGATTCTGGAAGTGGCACATCCCGTCTGTCTGTCTGTCTGTCTGTCTGCTTCCTCGTTGCCAAGCCCCGAGCCTCCATTGGAGGCCCTAGGTGCTATGTGCAGATATTTCTTATTTGTGCGATTCTGGAATTCCTGTCTTGTGATTTTGAGTGCTTGGGTCGGGCTCAGCTCCGTGTATAATCTTTCTTTCTTCCCAGGCGGCAGAGGCACGGGCGGATGGGAAGGCGGCATCCGCGTTCCCGGAATATTCCGCTGGCCCACGGTGCTGGAGGCCGGAAAAGTGGTGGATGAGCCCACGAGTCTCATGGACGTGTTCCCCACGCTGTCTTACATAGCTGGGGGCATTCTGCCCCGGGATAGGTAAGAAGAGAGTCCTTCTAGCTGGGTGTGCTGGTGGAGACGTGTTGTTCTGCCACTTGGGAGGCTGAGGCGGGAGGATGGAAGGTTGGAGGCCGGCCTCGGCCACTTAGCCAAGAGACCCTCAGCCACTCAGTGAGACCCTGTTTCAAAATAAAAAATTTTAAAAAATAGCTGCGATCCAGGTAAGTTAGTGCACACCTGTGATCTCAAGACTTGGGAGGCTGAGACAGGAGGCTGGCAGGTTGGAGGCCAGCCTCGGCCACTTAGCCAAGAGACCCTCAGCTACCCAGTGAGACCTTGTTTCCAAATAAAAAATTTAAAAAAATGGCTGAATCCAGGTAAGTTAGTGCACACCTGTGATCTCAAGACTTGGGAGGCTGAGACCGGAGGATCGCAGGTTGGAGGCCGGCCTCAGCTACTTAGCCAAGAGACCCTTAGCCACCTAGTGAGACCCTGTTTCTAAATAAAATAATAAAATAGGGCTGGGGGTGTGGCTCAGAGGTAGAAGGCCCCTGGGTTTTATCCCCAGTACTACATTAAAAGAAAAGAAAGATATTAGTAGGAGGATTACAGGTTGGAGGCCAGCCTCAGCCACTTAGCCAAGAGACCCTCAGCCACTCAGTGAGACCCTGTTTCCAAAATAGTAAAATAGGACTTGGGAGGCTGAGATAGGAGGATGGCAGGTTGGAGGCCAGCCTCAGCCATTTAGCCAAGAGACCCTCAGCCACCCAGTGAGACCCTGTTTCTAAACAAAATAATAAAACAGGGCTGGTGGTGTGGCTCAGAGTGAGAAGACTCCTGTGTTCAATCCCCAGCACCAAAAAGCAGTAATAATAATATTAGGCCAGGTATAGTGGCACAGGCTTGCTAGGCTGGTACTTTAGAGGCTGAGACAGGAGGCTGGCAGGTTGGAGGCCAGCCTCAGCCACTTCGCCAAGAGACCCTCAGCCACCCAGTGAGACCTTGTCTCCAAGTAAAAATAATAAAATAGGGCTGGGGGTGTCGCTCGGAAGTCGAATGGTCTTGGGTTCAGTCCCCAGTTCAACAACAAAACAAAACAAAATAAAAGGAATGAAAAGAAAAAAAAAAGAGAAGAAACCAAGGCAACGATATATCAGATTTCTTTCTTTCTTTCTTTCTTTCTTTCTTTCTTTCTTTCTTTCTTTTATCATTTTTGTTATAAAAGGAGCTTAAATGTATGGTGAGATTTTTCCTTTTTTTTTTGGCGGTACCGGGGATTGAACCCAGGGACATTCTACCTCCGAGCTCCACCCCCAGCCCTATTTTTTATTCTTTATTTGAAAACAGGGTCTCACTGAGTGGCTGAGGGTCTCAGTAAGTAGCTGAAGCTGACCTCGAACCCGGATCCTCCCGTCTCAGCCTCTCAAGGACTGGGATGACAATTGTGCGCCTCCACGCCCGGCTAGTGAGATTGTTTTTAAAAGAAAAATCGTATGGAGTGGTCCTTCTTTGTCTCCTCCTTTCTCTTCCCCTCCGTCCTCCTCTTTCTCCTCCTGGTACAAAATGCCTGCCATTGCCCAGCCTCTCTCAGCAGCCTCCCCGTCTCTCCTCAGGGTCATCGATGGCCGCAACCTGATGCCGCTGCTGGAGGGCCGGGCGGCGCGCTCGGAGCACGAGTTTCTTTTCCACTACTGCGGCGTCTACCTGCACAGCGTCCGCTGGCACCAGAAAGATTGTGAGTGTCATGGCGGAGACACGGGAGGGACGAGAGAGAGAGAGAGAGAGAGAGAGAGAGAGGAAGAAAGTATTTATATTTTTTCCAATACTGGGGATTGAACCCAGGGGCGTTCTAACTCCGAGCTCCACCCCCAGCCCTATTTTATTTTATTTTAATTTTTGAAACAGGGTCTCGCTGAGTTGCTGAGGGTCTCTTTTGCTAAGGCTCAGCCTCCCAAGTCCCGGATGGCAGGCGAATATTTTTATTTTTTGCGGTACTGTGGGGATTGAACCCAGGGGCGTTCTACCTCCGGGCTACACCCCCGGCCCTATTTTTTATTCTTTATTTGGAAACAGGGTCTCACTGAGTGGCTGAGGGTCTCTTTGCTAAGGAGCTGAGGCTGGCCTCCAACCTGCCAGCCTCCTGTCTCAGCTTCCCAAGTACTGGGGTTACAAGTGCGCACCACCACGCCTGGCACAAATTTTCCTTATTTTACTGAGTTGGTGAGAGGGTCGTTGCTTCCGCGGCGCCTACATTTGCCGACTGTGTCTCTCGAATGGCGGTTATGGTGGCCGGTGGGAGCTGGACCTCTCCTGTCCCCATGTTCCCCCGGTTTGACAGAAAAAGGGGATCGAAGTTGGGCGTGGTGGCGCACGCTTGTCATCCCAGTCCTTGGGAGGCTGAGCCCGGAGGATCCGGGTTCGCGGCCAGCCTCGGCTACTTAGTGAGACCCTCAGCCACTCAGTGAGACCCTGTTTCCAAATAAACAGTAAAATAGGGCTGGGGGTGTACTTTAGAGGTAGAATGCCCCTGGGTTCAATCCCAGCACCACACAAAAAAAGAAAAGAGACCCTCAGCCACTCAGTGAGACCCTGTTTCCAAATTAAAGAATTAAAAAATAGGGGTGGGGGTGTAGCTCGGAGGTAGAATGCCCCTGGGTTCCATCCCCGGTACGAAAAGAAAAAAAAAAAAGAGACCCTCAGCCACTCAGTGAGACCCTGTTTCAAAATTAAAGAATAAAAAATGGGGCTGGGGGTATAGCTCGGAGGTAGAATGCCCAGTACCAAAATTAAGTAAGTAAGCAAGTAAGTAAGTAAGTTATTAAGTAAATGAATGAATGAATGAATGAATGAATAAAAGAAAGAAAGGAAGGAAGGAAGGAAGGAAGGAAAGAAAGAAAGAAAGAAAGAAAGAAAGAAAGAGAAAGAAAGAGAAAGAAAGAAAAAGAAAGAAAGGAAGAAAGAAAGGAAAGAAAGAAAGAAAGAAAGAGAAAGAAAAAGAAAGAAAAGAAAAGAAAGAAAAGAAAGAAAGAAAGAGAAAGAAAAAGAAAGAAAGAAAGAAAAGAAAGAAAAGGAAGGAAGGAAGGAAGGAAAGAAAGAAAGAAAGAAAAAAGAAAGAAAGAAAAAGAAAGAAAGAAAGAGAAAGAAAGAAAAAGAAAGAAAGAAAGAAAGAAAGAA
>PVJS01064505.1:0-10211 GCA_004027185.1 Glis glis | reverse complement strand
TTATGCTAAGTGAGATTAGTCAGGCACAAAGAGTGAAAAGTCGGATGTCCGCCTTAATATGTGGAAGCTAGAGAGGAGGAGACTTAGAAGGGACGCCAAACAAAGAAGGGGAAAGCTTTAGATAAACAAAGAAGAGGACCTATCTGAGGGAGTTGGGAGGGGGGTGGAGGGTAACACACTAAAACGCAGGAGGTATACAGCCAAACTTATAAAACTCAAATCACTGTGCAAAGCACTAAAGGGAGGGAACGGGGAGGGAACGGGGTGGGATTTGAGGGAGGGCAAATCGGGCAATGTGTGCATGTATGACTCTTATAGCCTAACACCTATTAAATGTATAATTACAATGCACCAATAAAAAAAAAAAACAACTTTGTGCTTATTTTCAGCTTTTTGTTTTGCATTCCCTCTTTATGGAGGTCCAACAGCTGGGCCAGTCCCTGGCCATTTACAAAGGTAATTATAAAGGACATATCATCTCACATGCAACCATGGGAAACTGATGAAAATGTGGAACACTCACCCTCTGGACCCAGTTTCGGCTGTCAGTATTTAGTAATCTACTTTCAGAAGGTAGGTGTGTTAGGGTTTTCCAGAGAAACAGATCCAATAAAATGTGTGTATTAATAAATCAACAAATATATTTAGCTGGGTGTGGGTGGCACATGACTGTAATCCCAGTATTTGGGAGGCTGAGATAAGAGGATCATAGGTTCGAGGCTAGCCTTAACAATTTAGTGAAGCCCTCAGCAATTTAGTGAGACCCTGTTTCAAAATAAAAAATAAAATAGGGCTGAGGGTGTTGCTCAGAGATATAATTCCCCTAGGTTCAATCCCTAGTACCACACAAAAATATTTAATATATATGTTTTACACACACACATATAGACATGTATATACATCTATATGTCTAGAGAAATATTTACTTTATGGAATTGGCTTATGTGGTTTTGAAGTCTGGTAAATCCAAAATCTACAAGGCAAATCCCAAAAGGGATGGCCACAGCCTTGGCAGGCCATACCTGCAGGGAAGAGTTGCTATTATAGTTCAAGTTCAAAGCAGTCTGCTGGTAAAGCTCCCTCTTGCTCAGAGGAGCTCAGTCTTTTTCTTACGGCCATCAGCTGGTTGATTGAGGTCCACCCACATTATGGAGGGTAATTGGTTCTACTCAAAATCAGCAGATTTAAGTATTAAACTCATTTAAAAAATACCTTCACAGCAATGTCCTGATGTGTTTGAATAAATATCTGGGTACTGTGACCTTGCCAAGCTGAAACATAAAATTAACCATCACATTAGGCCAAGCAATAACTCCTTGTGAGTAGTTATGAGTGACAGCCATGCAGATTCTGAGGCAGGAGCCCAGGATGGTGCCACCCAGTCCCAGCCATGTGGAGCCCAAGATGGCACCACCCAGTCTGGGCCATGTGGAGGCTAATACAGGAAATCTAGCTCAGGAAGCAGAAATGAAACCTGACCTGAGGCCCCATATTGGTACCCCTGCCTGTTATTGATCCAATCAAAACCTGTCCCACTGGGGCTATATGATCTCTGTGATGACGCCATTTGGGGCTCAGACTCAGGGCTTTGCTCTCTGAGACTCACCAGTGAATACAGACCTGCTATATCCTACTCTGGCCTCTGTCCCTTGTTCTTCACGGACCAAAGCTTCCTGCAACAGTTCAATCCCAACCTCAACAGCGTTCTCCTAAATATGAACACCTGGACCTCACAAGTCCCAGGGAATATAAGCCAGATTTTTTTCTCTTATCTTCCCTACATTAGGAACAGTAGAAGTTCCATATTTCTATCAGGAAGGCATTTCTGCAAAAGTCTACATAGGGTTCTTGATTGCCCACCAGGATTTAATGACATGATTTGGCAGTGTCTCTAAAGCTGGGATGGATCAAAATCTAAATTCCAACTTTTTGCTCACTGGCTAGAGAGAGTCAGCTTGACACTGTGACCATGGTTTAATGATGGCCTCTGTGGACATTTAGTCTTGGTGCTTGGCTCTGGAGCTTCTCACAACTGGTGAGTATATGCATGCAATTAGAATGTGGTCATTTCTTCTCAATGATGCACCGACTTAGGTAGATGAGAAACATCCCTTTCTATTCCCAATAGAAGGAATCAGGGCCACTACCTGGATGTTGCATTTACAAAGCCAATTGGGCAGAATAAAAGTAGGTAATATTTGTTAAATGCTCACCATATGTCATGCTGAGTTCCAAGTACCTTATGTGAATTAGGGAATTTAAATTCTCACACAATAGTAGTAGTGAGGTCTAATTAATGACCTCCACTGTACAGTTGGGGAACCTGAGGTAGAGGAAGGCTCAATACGCTGCTTAAGACCATACAGCTAGTAATGATAGAACCAGGACCCAGATCCAAGGAGCTTGGCCTTTGGGTTGGCATCTACCTGTATCACTGTTCTGGGTGCCAAACAAAAAAGCAAGTTGCAGAGTGCTCGGAGCAGAACCCTCAGATTGGCAGGTCCAGAATTGCAAGCTACGTTAACAGTGAACAGCAGCTGGTATTTTCTTCTAAGGACACAGGAGGGAGTGAGCTCCAGCAGGATCTATTGATGGTAATTGTACTAGAAATGCACATTGATCAGTTTTATATGCAGAGAACTGGATTGTGGTCCTAAAATAAAGTTTTTTTTTTTATATTTTCATATGGGATGAAAAGAGCTGAAGCATAGAGAAGTCCAAAAACCCATGGGCAGTGAAAAGAGACCAGGCAACTGAATGTACTAGAACAGAGACTGCATTATTGCTAAGACTTTTCACCAATTTTTAATAATTGGAAATTTATATTGGGACCTTACTGTATATAAATTATAGTTTGGGTATGTATATATAATTGCACTCAAGTTATCTATGTAATTATGCATAATTATAAACAGACCTCATTTAATACTGTAGGATTAATACTCAATAATTCCCTTTTGCTTTTTTCCCGAGACCTAAATTCAAGGATACTCTGAGCTACTGTGCCTTGCTTGCTCATCTGGACTGAGTCAACCCTGCCTGGACCATCATGGCCATGATTCGGATGCTGATCGCCATCAGTCTGCCAAGCACCACCCTTGTCATGCCAATGCCAGCATGCTATGCCACGTCTGTGATGTGCAGAGACCTCACAATGCTTAGCTTCCTTCAGGTGAGTGTGGTCAGTGGCCCTCCACAGGGCCTACCTCTTGGATGTTGTGTCTAGCTGTTTGGACAGAAATATAAATTTGGGGGCTCTTGAACAAACCCTTGATATCTGAAGTATGAGGAGGGGAGATTAGAATGAGGAGAAGTAGCAAGAGCTGTTCAAATACGTTGGCAGGAAAGATTAGAAGAGAAAACTTATCTGCAGAACTGATTATGTGGATAGTCTTCAGAATGAGGTAGAGGCTTTGGCATGATGAAGCCATCACGAGCTTGGCTGTGGTCGTAAGATATTCACTCTTCTGCATTCCTGGCTGAGGTTCAAATGTAGAGAAGGTGGCAGGCTGAGGCTCCCTTAAGCTGTCAGCATCTCTGTGGGCATCTGAGAATCCATGGGGCCTGCACATGGCAGCGAGTCAGGCACAGACCCTCCTTTTCACACAAGGGCTCTGGGTGAAATGCTGGCAAGGCCAGCCTTGGGCAGAGCCAGAGCCTGTGTCAAGGGAGTGGCTTGACTTCTACCTAGTGGCAGTTGCAAAGGGGTCAGCCCCTCTTCAGATGAGGACTCGGCCTCGCCAAATATGGAGCTCAGGACCTCCTTAATACCTTCCTTAGGCACGGGCAATTCTGATCTCTACAACAAGCAAGCAAATAAACAAAAACCTTGTTGCCTGAACTTTTAGAGAGAAACTTTAATCTCAAATGAATTGTTATAATATATAAATATAGGCATATATAAATGCATACATAAATATAGGCATATAAATATAGATATAGTTGTAGATAGATTCAAAAGCATGAGTTAATGGTTAAATGTTCTTAATTCATAGGATAATGAAAACTTTTAATAGTGAAGTTAATTTATAGTAATCTTAAAAGTTAAATTTTCATGTTTTTCAATAATTATGAAAAGGCAATTCTATGGTTAAATGCATCTCTGTGCTCAACTTTACTATTTTATTTAACACAGAGTATAAAAATGCTACATTCTAGAGTAATTCTCCCCACTTTTAAACCACTTACATTCAAATACTTATATATGCTTGGAAAACTAAGAAAATTAGAATATTGATTTATGGAAAGTCTTTCCTACCATTCATTATATTTATCTAAAGATTTATATGTAAAATATACTCATGCAGTAATTAATGATGGTTTAGGATATTTCTACTCCTTGGAAATTTTTTCAACTTTTTGAACATAGAAAATCCATCTTTTATTCCTTCTTTTGCTAATTACTTGGAAACCACTTTAATGCTCTTACATATTGACTTCTTTAATGTAATTAAATTTCCCAATTCTGATTATAATGATCCAGTATAGCATTAAAATACAGTAAAACTATTAATATTTGATTAATTTTATATATTAAATTCTATTAGTTATTATTGATAGCAATAGAGCATTATTCTATAAAAACAGAACTAAAATATTTCTAGTTTCTCATATGAGTATGAGAATATAGAATTATAAAAGTTAAATTCAAGTTCCTAGGACACATATGCCATTATGATTGCTTAAACATATGGATTTTTTTAAAGTGGTGTTTTTAAGTCAGGGAGGTAGGATTGGGGATCAGCTGTGGGTCACAAGGATTAGCCTTGGGCAGATAATACAGCATCTAAGCTATAGTTTCCTCATCTAAAAATGGATATAATAAAATATACATGATATTTGTTGTGACAATGACCTAATCTAACATTTGTAAAGCATCTGGTATAAAGCTGAGAGCATAGTACTCAAGAAGGGTGATAACTTTTGTTATGGTCATAATGATACATAATAATAGTGCTGTCTTCTTTAATAGTTCTCATATAACTGATAATTCTATGAGCCTTATAATAAAGAACATATTTGTAAGTGCAAAACAGTGAATTATCAGCTTATTTAACATTGTATTAATATTGATATTTCTCCTTTTGTCTACAAAAATTAGCTACTAATTTTATGATTTTTTTGTTTTTCTCTTTCTGCTTGACTAGATTTTCGCTCATAAAAGGTGATTTTTTTCAAGGAGAATATCAAAATATCTGTGAGCTACATAGACCAAATTCCATTATTTTACTCTTTTCAACTATAGATATTCTCTATTAAATATCAGTGTCAAATTAATAATTTTTATATACTGCATAGGCTAATTAATTATTTTAATTAGCCTATGTAGTATATAAAATCATTTATTCCTTCATCACTAATTTATGAAAATTATTTTTCTTCCCAAATTAAAAAAAATTAGTGACTAAATTTAATGAACTACAATTCACTAGTTCTTCACTGAGAAAGAATGTTTTAGGTATGAAATCACAATTGGTATCATCATTTCCACTAAAAAGCCTCAATCTCTCCTTTTTAAAATTGTTTCACAATTTTTAAAATGTCTCAGTTTATTTAAACACCTATGGGACAGCAAATCATTTTTCTCTATATACACACTCAGCACAAAGTTTCTGTGTTCAAATGTGTTGTTTTCTCCCCTACCAAGCAATTCTCTAATTTTCGGCAGAAACCAACTCAATGTCCTACCATTTAACCCAATTCTGATAACTAACTACCTGGATAAGGTGTCAGATCCCCAGGTTGAGGGCTCAGTGTCATAAGACTGGCCCACTTCAGAGGACAGTCGAAGTCCAGGTTGTCACCTGTACTTTCCCTGAGGACATAGAAATTGGAGGTTCCCATGACCTCCTTCTTGGGTGGAGGAGAAATGGCTCACAGAACTCAGGAAAACAATTTGCTTACTAAATGTTCAGTTTATTATAAAAACAGTTGGATGAAGAAGATGCATACAGCATGGAATAGGGGAAGGGGCTGGGAGCCTCTGCACCCTCTCGGGACACACCACCTTCTCAGACCTCCCCATGTTCCCTGTGTTTTTGTGGAGGTACACGGGCCACTGGTGATTATGGCAACGTCGTCTTTCTCCCCTTCCTCAAGGTTGGGAGCTGGTGCTCAAAGTCCCAATCTTCTAATCACATGCTTGGTTCCCCTGGCCACCAGGCCCCTATCTTTAGGGGCTTTCCATAAGTCACCTAATTAACATAAACTCAGCTGTGGTTGAAAGGGGCCTTTTACAAATAACAAAAAAATGACCCTTTCAAGCTTACTACTCCTATCACTTAGGAGATTACAAGGACTTTGGGAGCTCTGGCCAGACACCATATATGCATTTCTTTTTCTATCATAATATCACATCTTAAACATTGAATCTAGTCAGATGGATCTCAGACATATAGCTTCAGCCCAAGCAGTTCTCATATATTTGGGGAGGATTCTGCTTGCCGATGAGCAAGTTTCAGAAGACCAATGCAGAAACCATGGCAACTTGATTATACTAGTTCAAAAAATATATTTACTCAGCATTTTCCGACTACATAAAAGGTGGTATTCGCTTGTTCTCTGTTGTAGTTCTTTCCCAGCTCACTAGCTATCTCAGGTTGCAGGGTGGGTTATTCAGGAAGCTCTGCTCCAGTTGGTGTGTGCTACAGGGCTTCCCCTGCCACCCCTACCTCCTTCCTTCTTCATGAGTATGAGGTGCTGTCCATGAAATACATGACTGCAGGAGGAGGAGGCCCAGAGATCTGCTTATTTCATGGTCATCAGAGGGTAATGGGGTTCTTTCTGCTGTTTATCTCTGGTCTCAGATAATTCCAGCTTCTTCAGTGGTTTTAATCTCAGAGGACACTGTGTTTTCATCGACCACATCTTGAAGGGACTGTAGATATAAATACAGATATAGAGATTATAGTAAAACTATACAGCATAGGAAAATACTTTAGAGACAGCAAAAGAAAATACTCTGGGGTTCTAAAATGTGAAACACTTAGGGAGAAGATATACAAATGGGCCAAGTATTTTACTTCTGTATTTTGTTTTGCTTACATTAGAACCTATTTCTAAAATATTACAGGAACATATTTATGTATACATGTGCATATCCTTATATACATATATCTCCATCATCCATATCTATATAATCCATATCTATGTATATACGTTTTATATGTGTATGCTTATATGTATACACAATGAATTTTATTGACTTTATTGGTTTAATATAAAACTTGGGTGCATTAATGCTACGACTGATAAATAAGAAATAAAATGAATGATTTGGTTAGTATTATGGCATTGATGTCATAATAAATCAGGCCAACTTCTTCCATTTTAGTAGCTGTATTTTACATGTAAATTTTTAACAAACATTCATACTTTCTATATAAAACAAATGAGAAAATTATGTTATTTCCTATAAATTACATCAAATGCTATAAAATTCCTCATAAAGCTTAATAACACAGTGTTAGAAAAATATATTTGTCTTTCTAAACACATTTATGTCTTGATATATTCAGTTTTCTAGAGAGTCTAATTATGACTGCAGTTTTCTTTACTAGTGCAACAATGATGAAAGAATAGAAAACGTGCACATTCAAGGGTGGTATGTTTTCTCTCATATGTGGAAACTAGAGAGAAAATAGGAAAGAAGAGGAACTTTGGATAAAAGAGAAGAGAGACTAGTTGAATAGTAGAAGGGGATTGGGGGAGGAGGAGAAGGGGAGGGGAAAAACGAGGCTTGAGGCAGGAAACATCAAATAATGTTATGTCCAATATAAAGGTATTACTACCAATCTCACTAATATATACAGAGAGGGAGGAAGGGGGAGTGAGGTGGGATCCCAAGAGAAACACCAAGTGCTGTGAGCATATATAAATGTATCACTTCGAATCTCACTATGTTGTATAATTACAATGCACCAATGAAATTATAAAAAAGAAAACATGCACATTTAGTTAGCAAGCAGTAAACCATTGGTGTCCTATTCCTACTCCCTTCCCCCAATTAAATGAATCTAATGAAAACTAACTTATATTAATTAAAATACATCATCTACTGTGCAAGAGGTGCTAGATTGGTCCACCATAGCTCCACAGTGAACGCTTCTATGCCCCTGGGTTCAATACCCAGTACTGCAAAAAATAAATAAATAAATAGAGGACTGTGTTCAGTCCTGGTTATCTCACATTTAAGAACATGTCAAGTAATACTTCCTCTGGGGGACAGGATCAAGAAGATGAGGGACTTAAAACCATTCGATATTGGAGAATCACAGAACAGTGACTTCTCAGGACGAGAAGGAAGGGCTCAGGGGAATGTCCAGTAGCTATCAACTGTCTCAGAGCTGTTTCCTAGAAGAGAGCTGAACTTATTCTATGTTGTCCCCAAATGGAAACAGAACGACTAGGTGAGGCTACCATAGAAGGATTTGTGGTAATTCTAAAGATGAATTTCCCTGTGGTTGTATTCGCAGGGGGCTCTGTCATTAGGAATGCCGTTGGGTTAAATGATCTTTAATGGCCTTTCCAAACCTGAGATTCTATGATTCTTCTTCCCGACCTCTGTCAGAGTTGTTCTGAAGAGCCGAGGCTTGGAGCAACTATTACTCTCACATTTCATCGTAGACACTTGCAAACTGAGCCCTGCATTGTAATAATGGCTGTAATTGCATGAAAACATTTAATGTCTCATGCCAGATTTGAGTTTTATTTTTGAGTGAATGTTTCACTCATGTAATCATGATGCCATTACAATATGTCCATAAAACTTTATTTGAAATTTAATGGTCATGGTAAAAATTTATGGTCAGTGGTTTTGTATTCTTAACTGTGTAGATATTTATGTTTGGTTTTCTGAATAACTCAGCATTGGTCTCTTTGGTATTGGAGAGCAGTGCTTTGGTAGATCCTCTTCTTTCTTTTATACCCCTTCCAGGAGTTGCTTGGTTTCAGACATGGGAGATCTGGAAGCAGATCCGTCTGGAGATGTGTCTTCTTTGAGATAAGAAGTCAAATCACTTTCACAGGGGTCTAAAAATTTACAAGTCAGGATTTGGGAATATATTGGATTAGTTTGTTCCTTATAATTATTTCCAGGTTCTTTTATATGCTATCTCCGTCTTTAGTGAAAGTGGGGAAAGAAGTAAATATTATTTAGCAGCAAGGATAGGGGAATCTTGCTTAAGTCGCCTCTGTTTTGCTTTGGTCAGAAGCTTGTAAATGTCATACTTATGAACTTAGACTCTGATGGAATTTAAGCAACTGGAAAATGAGAAAAATAAAATGATACAGTTGCTTCTAAACTTAGACAATGAAGAGGGCTTTCTCTTTTAGTTCTCCTTCCTTAGAATTAACTCCAGGGAATAATCATGGAGCTAATGTTCTCCCATTGGTGGGTTTTTAATGCATAAAAGATTGGAGCAAGAATTTGATGCATGAAGAAACACTACAGTGCATGCAGGGAAAATGGGAATAGACACTTTCATAGGTGAGCAGAGCATATTGCAAAAGGCCTGAAGATGGAGCTCTTTGCAAAGTTTTGATGCAGAGCACAAAGTCAGCATCTGGCTACTGGTGCTTGTTTACAGTCCTGCAACTTTACTTTTTCTCAAGACTGTTTTATAATCTGCTTGAAATGCAACCTTAGGCACTGTGTTTTTAAATGCAAAGAATTAACAAGTTGCACAAAAGCTGTGTTTTTTAGGGGTCATAGTTCTGAAAATATTAGTCTAGTTTTTATCTTTAAAGACCCTCAGCTCTTCTTGTTTCTTTTCTTATTTTTACATAGTGTTATTTCTGGCCATGGTGATCACAGTTCATTATGTGACATTTGTGGTGGACATTGTCCATTAATTGTGTTGGATCCTTCCTTTTCCATGGCCACCAGGCCTATCTTTCTTATTTTCCTTTTATTTTTATTTTTTAAATATGTTTTTATTGGTGCATTGTAGTCTCACAACACAATGAGTATCAGTTTGGTGTTAACATACATGCACACAGCTCTTGGTGTCCCTCCCCCCTGCTTCCCCCTCCACATGTAGCACTGAGAATGATGTTGGTATAATCTCATATGTACACATTGCTTATGATAGTAATTCCATAGATTCACTTCTTTCTTGCCCTTCCTCTTCCCTTGTACCACTTCCCTTGCACCACTGAGAGTTCTCTGTTGTCACTGGAGTCCCTTTTGTGTCCCCACTACTCCCTAGGTT
>PVJS01064504.1:0-10208 GCA_004027185.1 Glis glis | reverse complement strand
AGCCGGGCGTGGTGGCGCACGCTTGTAATCCCAGTACTTTGGGAGGTGGAGACTGGAGGATCCGGGTTCGCGGCCAGCCTCAGCTCTCGCTCTGTCTCTCTCTGTGTCTCTCTGTCTCTCTCTCTCCTTAGTGAGGCCCTCCGCAACCTCGTGAGACCCGGTTTCAAAATAAAGCATAAAAAATAGGGCCGGGGGCGTAGTGCGGAGGTAGAACGCCTCTGCGTTCAATCCCCGGTACCGCAAAAAAAAAAAAAAAATAGATATGAGGTTTAGTTACCAGAGTTCTCAAATTAGACTCACTGATAGTCCTAGCTTTCATATAGCTCTTCACTTGGTAAAGAAAAAGACCCAGAATTTATTTTCCCTTACCAAAGAATGTTTCCTAAACTATATATATATATTTTTCTGATTGTAACAAATAACAATTTGGGGCATCACAGCATCTGGTCACACTGGGAGTCTTAGGGAGAGGAGATTACAGTTATCCAGTTTGGGTATGACCGATCCTGATGCTGGGAATGGAAAGGGAGTATTAGCTTCAAGCAGTGATGTAAATAGGGTAGTGCTGTCACACTGGTTACAAAATCAGGAGAGAACAGGGCCACAAGTCTCTGTCATGGGTCTTCAGACCATTCCCTCCTGACCATTTGGGGATGACTCTTGTTCATCTCCACTTGAAAGAGTAGCCCATTTCACTTTGACCTGCCTTACGTCTGTCATCTTCTAACCTCTTTCACAATTTTGTATTGATCTTCCATTGACATATGTTTAATCTCTTTTTGCACTGCTTCATATTTCCTTGAGTTTCTGAGAAGTTATTTTTATTTTCTGCCTCATTTTTTCCTTGAGACTATAACCAGCCACAAACTTAACGGTTTTCATCATATTGATTCTAAGAATCATCAGTTTATGACTTTCTATATTTACTGGCTTTTGCTAAACTTGAGTACATTGTCATTTTCTTTTTTTCTCTCTGTTCCATTTTTGGTTTTTTCATTTATATAGTGTCTGAATAAATTCTAACCAGCTCTGTTTCTCCTGGTGGCATCAGCTATGTATATGAAGGACAAATGATAAATAGATGTACAGGTGCAAAAACCATACAATTATATGTTAAAAATACATAGTTTGTTATTGGCATTATTGTTTTTTAATAGCCAAATATTCTTTATCAAATCAGGTGGTTAAATAAAGTTGAGGTTCTAGTATGGAATATTTCTTATTGAGTTGTAATAGCAAAGTGAGGGAACTTATTTTCTTATATGTTTGATAACAAAGGTTTTATCTGTTTTATTTACTTTGTATAGCTCATAAGCTGGTTCTGAAAATAATTTTAGAAGAGCTTTCCAAAGGTAGTATCACCAAACCAGGCATGGTGGTGCACACCTGTAATCCCAGTACTTGGGAGGCTGAGACAGGAGAATCGCAGGTTGGAAGCCAATTTCAGCAACTTAGACCCTCAGCAACTTAGTGAGACCCTGTTTCAAAATAAAAACATAAAGTATGGCTGGGGGTGTAGCGTAGAGGAAGAATACCCCTGGGTTTAATCCCCAGTACAAACAAAAAACAAAACAATGACTAGAGTTATTATTTATGTGTGAGAATATATGCATTTAATATGTAAATCCTATCCAAGAATATACAAATTACTTATAGAGAAACCTGGTAAAAATCGTGAATTATAAGAGATCTCATTATATTAGTTGAATCCACTTAAATGTGATGGGGACTTTTCTCCAGTCTCTGGCCAGAAGCTGCAGTTCTAGCCAATCTAAGGCTGCAGGCTTAGGAGATTTGCCTGAACAGATAAGGTGAAGAATGCCAGACGTGGAGACTTCAGCTCAGAGAAAGCTGTGCTTCCTGATGCTCAGGGCTGTTCTTATTGTTACTGCTAATTCTAATTTGGCTCCTGCTGATCACGAGCAAAGACATCTGCTACAGTTTTACTTTCTATTTGGGGAAATATTTTAGAATTTGCCTCGGGGCAGAAAACTCAAGTCATACCTTGTCTTGTGCCAGCAAAATGTGAAGTTGTCAATATTTGTTTGTTGACTCGAATTGACTTGCATTGAACACCACTGGGTGCAATTAGTGTTGTGATAGGGAAGTAAAGACTTGTAGCAATACCTAATATTTGTGGATCACCTACTATATACTAGTGTATATGAAAGAGAGAGCTAACACTTCCTTCTAAAATATGTAGATATACTGAATGAGAGCAGAGCAAACTATCACCATGCCCCAGGAAACATTACTGAGGAGTTTTAAATCTCATTTTGGGCTAAGACTATAAACTATCACCATGCCCCAGGAAACATTACTGAGGAGTTTTAAATCTCATTTTGGGCTAAAACTATAAATACATGTCCTTGCCAAATCATTTCAATTGTACCTCCCAGGGAGCATTGACATGTACATAAATATTTACTTTTCATTGAACGTAATGCAGCTTCTTTAGTAAAAGCATCAGTGGACAATATCACAGAATGAGGGTGGCAGCTTTTTGGTCATTTGCAAGTTCCAACACTTCCTTCTGAACATGGATTTGGAAAACAAACTAGGAAACCATGGTAGAATAAGGCTATAATTTCAGGAAATTATGTAAGTGATGACTTACTAGTCAATGGAGTTAAGCGATTGACATATTCTGATTGACATATTCTTGGTCTTGATAGCTTACATTTTCTCAGGCATTCTCTTATGCTGATTATTTTTCAGTAGTTCTGTAAAATAACTCAGGAATGTCCACCCAAATTTTCAAATGTGATAGAAAATATAACTGGATAGCATCGTTAGTATAAAAGAGGGAGGTAGGAGCTTCAAGGGAGGGAGTAGGAAGCAAATAATGTCCAGTGTAATCTTTCAGAGTCAAAAACTTCTTGTGAGCTGGGCGTGGTGGTGCACGCTTGTAATCCCAGTACTTTGGGAGGCAGAGACCGGAGGATCCAGGTTCAAGGCCAGCCTCAGCTCTCTCTCTCTCTCTCTCTCTCTCTCTCGCTGTCTCTCTCTCTCTCTCTCTACTTAGTGAGGCCCTCCACAGCTTCGTGAGACCCAGTTTCAAAATAAAGTATAAAAAATAGGGCCGGGGGTATAGCGTGGAGGTAGAACGCCCCTGGGTTCAATCCCCAGTACCGCAAAAAAAAAAAAAAAAAAAAAAAAACTTCTTGTGTCTCTCTTCTCTGATCACAAGAAGTGATGAAATGTCTGCTTAGACATTGAGAGAGTCCAAAAGTTAAACAAAAAACACTTTTTGTCCAATTTCTGGGTAGTTAGTTTGGGTAAGTGTGGTGATAATATAATGTTTTGAATAAAAATAGAAATATTTGATTAAAAATCCTTCCCATTGGTTTCTCTCTCATAATTTTATATCATTTATTAACTGAATTGAAAATCCCTGCTGTTTATTTTTTAATTAGTTCAAGGTTGACAAGACAAAATTCTTCACTGGTCCAATTATCCCTAGTCAACTACTGATATTCTTTTCATTATTTCTGACTTCCTTCTTCCATTTCAACCACCGCTTGCACGCAACTACTTTCCCTGGCTGGCTGGGTCACTAAATCTTCCATAAAGTTTCCATCAACAAATGAATGGATTACAAAATTATGGGAAATAATCACAATGGAATTCTACTCAGCAATAAAGAAGAACAAAATAACAGCATTCGCAAGAAAATGGAAAGATCTGGAGAACATCATGTTAAGTGAGATTAGCCAATCACAAAAAAAGAAGGGACATATGTTTTCATTAATATGTGCAACTTAGGGAGTAGTGGGGACACAAAAGGGACTCCAATGACAATGGAGAACCCTCAGTGGTGCAAGGGAAGGGGTACAAGGGAAGGGGAAGGGGAAGAAAGTAGTGAATCCATGGAATTACTGTCATAAACAATGTGTATATATGAGATCATACCAACATCATTCTCAGTGCTACATGTGGGGGGGGAGGCAGGGGGGACGAGGGGGGAGGGACACCAAGAGCTGTGTGCATGTATGTTAACACCAAACTGATACTCATTGTGATGTGAGACTACAATGCACCAATAAAAACATAAAAAAAAGTTTCTCAAAAATAAAGATGCTACAGCTGTAGCTGAGAATCTCAGAGTATCTGAGCCAGATCCTGAATGAAATCGAGGCATGGGAATTACAAGTGCCTCATAAGGCGTATCTGGGTGAGCTTTGTCATCTTTAGACTTCTGTAAGGGAGGAGGACATCACACACATTTTGCTGTTTCTTTTTTTTTGGAGGGAAGGAGACAGCTTTATTCTGTAGAAGTGCAAACACTTTCAAATTATTTTAGAATTTTGTTTTGTTTTGTTTTGTTTTGATCCTCTGTAACCTGGGAATTTTCATCAGTTGCTTCACCTCTCAAAGATTGTGGCCTTACACCATTCCGACTGCTTCCTTCCTTTACCCTTTCCCTCTCTCCTCTCCACCTCCTTCTTTCCCTGGAACATTATAGCACAGTAGTAGGGTCACACAGGGGACTCCGGTTGATAATGGAGAACCCTCAGCGGAACAAGGGAAGTGGTACAAGGGAAGGGGGAGGGCAAGAAAGAAGTGAATTAATGGAATTACTATCATAAACAATATGTACATGTGAAAATATACCAACATCATTCTTGGTACTTCATATGGGTCAGGTGAGGCGGGGGGACACTTAAGAGCTGTGTGCAGGTATGTTAACATGAAATTGATATTCATTGCGATGTAAGACTCCAATGCACCAATAAAAGCACGTTAAAAAAAAAGGAATGAGACAAATTACAGTGCTCTACACAACAGAATGAGAAAAGTTTTGCTGTTTCTGGTTGCACAGGCTTTAACTCTGGTGTCTTACTTTTTCCTGTGCTAGGGATAGAATCCATGGCCTTGTGTATGCTAGTCAAGTATGCTACTACTGAATTACATCCTGAGCCCTTTTAACATTTTATTTCTGAGACAGGGTCTTGCTAGGTTTCTCGTGCCTCAAACCTGCAGTTCTCCTGCCTCAGCATCCCCAGGAACTGGGATTACAGGTATGCTATACCACTCCTGGCCTCTGGTTTCTTAGTAGAACTAATCCTGCCAGTTCAAATTTCTACTCTTGATGTCTAAACTTGTGCACTGCCATTAATTCATAGAGTTTATTTACCCCATTTTGACAACTATTAAATCATACTGAATTTTCAACTAATAACTCATTTTAAAATGTTTCAGAAGAATAGGTATGAATTACTTAATATGAAAATTTAGTATCTTACAGGTTAGGTGGATACGTTTTAATTTTGGTTTGTAAGAAAATGCCTTAAACAAAAGATGATTTTAATAGAGAGAGTTTCAGGATGTGAACTAGAATTTTAATGTGATATTTTTATCTTGATTAGTGGTTTTTGATCCTCCTTATCAGATCCAGGAATTGGTCTCTAATTAGACTCTGTGCATGACTAATCTATTACCACTTTTGGAGTCCACATCATTTAAGAAGCCTGCCTCAATTATTTGGTATTATATCATAATTCTCCTCTCCCCAAGGTAATTAATGTTTACCTTTTTCAAAAATTCAAAGCAACACAAAATCAAAATGTTATGTACGTGAAAAGGGTGTTATAGTTTTCTTGTTTCATCATAAAGAGTGGTTTTGAAAAAAAAACAAATGCAAGAAATTTATTCACATGTTCTAAGAAAATTGCAAAAATTAGATTGGGAGCTTAATGGAATTGTCATTAAAATGAATCAATAATGAAACTCTTCAAACATCAAAGTAATCAAACACAGCAGAATAACAGTAACTGGAAATCATGATATATTTTTTAAATTAAAGATGGCAAATCAATATCAAGGTTGAAGGTGCGCTTGTGGTGATCTGTCTTGGTTGCATTTTCCTGACAGGTGACCACATGATATTGATTGTGAAGTGGCTTATATTGAATAGATGGGATAAGCTGATGTCTGGGCCATTCACTGCTTATAGCCACCAAGAAAGCTGAGACAATGAATTATATAAGCAAACAAGAACTACTCATGTGACAGGAGCAGCATTGTTAAATTAAATAGTATGTGTAGGACAATATGAAATTGAAAATAGAAGGTTGTGTCATATATCATAGACTCTTTGAAGTAAAAACTACCTTAGAGACCCTAATGAAACACTCTCATTGTTTCGGTGTAGAAATAAAGATGCAGAGTATACTTGATGTGCTCAAGCTAAAACAGTAGTTAATATCTAGACCTGAGAACCAACACAATGTTCTTTTTGTTTCTGACGTATATTTGTAATATCTATGAATTACCCATACACACATATAAAATTAGTGTAATGTTTTTATTGCAAAAGATATTTTGTGAATTGGTTTCCAGGAATTTGGATTCAAATTTCCCAGAATGAGAATTGCGTGTGTGTGAGAGTGTGATACTAGGAATTGAACTCAGGGGCATTCTACCTCCGAGCTACACCCCCCACCCTATTTATGTTTTGTTTTGAAACAGAGTCTCCTTAAGTTGCTGAGGCTGTCCTTGAACCTGCAATCCTCCTGTCTCAGTCTCCCAAGTACTGAGATTACAGTCATGTGCCACCACACTGGTCCCCAGAACTAGGATTTTACTTGTGAAAGGTAGATCTCCAGAGATTTCCATAACAGTTTTCGTGCCAAAAACCCATCTTTCCTTCTGCAGTTGAAAAGAACAGTTGAAATCTAAAGTGTTTTATTATAAATAGTAACAGTGAATTTAATTTAATTTAAATAGTAACAGTGAATAAAATTTCTTGCGTATTTTCTAGGTAGATATTCCATAGTGTGACTATATTTCTCAATACCCCCAAATTTCAAATTCATTGAATGTGAGGTAAGAGACTGGAATTGCATTATAAGGAACCTTCATTGACCTGAGTATATGCTAGTTTTATCAACTTGCTGTCCCCAACAATATATATCTCAAGATTTTTAGCATGATACATAACTTAATTATCATAAAAAGGGATATTCATTATTTCTTTCTATTAGCATCCAGATGAGCTATTTCCCTTGACTGTCAATATAATGCTTCCTGTAGACTTCTAACAGATATTGTAAATTACCACTGAGAATTTTACACTTCAATGTTCCCATTCACAAATTCTAATTCATATTGAACCATTTCCTAACCTAACACTTAATTCTTACTGACTCTATGTATCAGTTATCTATTGCCTTATACCAAACCATCCTAACCTACTGACTTGAAATAGCTATTTATTTAGTTCATGATTCTCTAGGTTAGCAATTTTGGCCCGCCTCAGCTATACAGTTCTTCCGTTGGTCTCAACTAGGCACATTCTTGTAAATTAAGTTACCTGCCAGTCAGTCAGGAAGCTCTGCTGCTGGGAATTGTCTGGAAGTAGTCTATGATAACAGATGCAGCCAGGCCACGTGTTCCCACCAAATTGCAGGCCAGCCATGGCTCTGCCACATGGTGGCCGTGGCAGGGATCCAAAGAGCACAGAGTGAACAAACTATGCTGTACAACAACTCTTAAGACTGCTTCAATGTGACATGGTCAACTCAAATTCAAAACGTGAAGAAAGGGGTTCTATTTATTGATAAGAAGACCTAAAAATCACATCACAAGGGCAAAAATGCAGGAATAACAATAATTTGTCATCGGTTTTATAATCTACCATGTTAGTGCTGCTCAGAAAGGAGTAGTTACTTGAATGGAATGTCATAAAATTGACTTGATCAAGGTCCCAAACCTAGACAGTTTCAGAGAAAGATTCAAGTCAAGATGTTTGACTCCAAAGTTAGTGGACACACCTTTCTACAAATCTTAAATATAACTCACACCTCTTCCTCTTTTTATCTCCACTGTGTTATCCTAGTTGAAGCCATCATCTCTTACCCAGTTATAATCTTCTAATTGATTTTCTTGTTTCCAACTCCGTTGTCTGTAATACATTTCCATAAATTAATCTGATCTTCTAAATGTAAACCAAGTTATGCTACTTTGCTAATTGAAACCTTACAAGGGCTTGTCATACAAAATGGATAATAGAAACCCCAACTTCTAATCTTATGAGATCCTGTACGATTCCTTCCCGAAGGGTATGGTGGTAAATACATGTAATTCAGTACTTGAGAGGCTGAGACAGGAGGAACACAGATTAGAGACCAGCCTCAGAAATTTAGTAAGGTCCTCAGCAAATTAGTGAGATCCTGTTTCAAAATAAATAAAAAAGTAAAATATAGCTGAGGATTTAGCTCAAAAGTAGAATTCTCCTGGGTTAAATTCCCAGTAACACACACACACACACACACACACACACACACACACACACACACACACTTCTCTTTCTTTGTTCTCTTCAAACATATATTCTATCCTTCCTGCGATTCACTATGCTTGAGCAAAAACAGGCCTATTTATTGTTTCTTCAACACACGGAGCTTATTCTCCTTAAAAGCCTGTCAACTTTTCCTTGGGAAAGGAAGATTCTTCCTTCTCTTGGACTACTAGGCTCTCTTGTTAGGTAGGCTCATTGTCACTGTCCCGGTAGAAAGTACTTTTTTGACTACTCTCTCTAAAACAGCCATGCTTCCTTCTCTGGGTCCTTCTGCTAGACATTTTACTACATTATTATGTGAGTAAGAGCCAGGGGAGTAGTGTCAAAATAGTACACACTCATTTTTTAAATTATCTTGCAAATTCATTTACTTTCATAAGATACATTTCCTTTACACCCTTGTAAACCAAATGACAGGAGAGACCTTGTCTGTCATGACCACTGCTGCATTCTTAATGAAGGCACAGTTCTTGACACATATTTGTTAAATTACAAAATGACATGCTTCAGAGCCTGAAAAAGCCATGAAAAATGACACAGGGCTCTTTCCACATCCCCTGGCAGCTTCCAGTAATAAGCTGAAGCTCCGCGATTCCAAAGCTCAGCCCCCTGAGCTTTGTTTCTGACGACAGTACCTACACTGTTGCTACACATGGCCAAAAGGATTAAAGCATTCATTCATTTTCAGAGCATACAGACCAGGGAAGAATTCTGCAAAGTCTAGGGAACCAGAGGGGAAACGATGGTCTTCATTTGAAACTCATTTTCTCTAACATCTATATAACTGATGCTCTATCCCTACCAAGGATTGCAAAGATACATGACAAGGGAAGAAGAAAGTTGAAGACCTGAATAATGGAGAGAAGTAAATATTGAGAGAAGGAACCCAAAAGGACTGCAGATTTGGTGACGCAGAAGACAAAATCCATTGACTTGTTCTATGAATCCTGTTTCCCTTTAAATTGGTAGAGACAAAAATATAAGCTATGTCTGGAATATTTTTGTCATGCCTGACTGAAAATACAGGCAGCTGTGTTTTAGATGATTTATGAATATTTTTAATGCAGACTGTGTAGAGGATTTCGGTTCCAGTGGGATAAAGTATACTTGACAGAGGCACAGAGTTATGGAGATTCAGGAATGTGTCTTTTATTTAGAAACATGTACATCAATTCGTTAAATCTTATAATTACCCACAGAACTGATAGAGAAAAGAAAATAACTTGGTACAATGCAAAGTATACTATTTTTTCTCTCAGTGCTACTCAGTGAAGTAGGTATGTATATATATATATATATATATATACACACACACATATATACATACCTATATATATATATATATATACAATGTAAAACTTATATACATATATATACATATTGTGTATATATATCTATATTTATATATATAATGTATATATATATGTATATATATATATATATATATATATATATATAAATGTAAAACTACTCACACGTATACATATGTGTGTAGAACTGGGGATTGAACCCAGGAGATTTCTACCTCTAAGCTACACCCCCAGCCCTATTTTATTTATTTGTTTTTTATTTCAAAACAGGGTCTCAACCAAATTGCTGAGAATCTTTCTAAATTGCTGATTCTGGTGTATAACCTATAATCCTCCCGTCTCAGCCTCCCAAGTACTGAGATTACAGGTGTGTGCTACCATGCCTGGCATATGCATATATTTTTAATGTTCTGTGGTCATTGTAACAAAATGGCATTCTTGAGAATGTTTATGTTAGAATATTGACATTTCCAGAATATTTGTGATATATCAAAATATCTAAAAGGAGTCTTTGTATGTGTGTGTGTGTGTGTGTGTGTGTGTGTGTGTGTGTATGTGTTACTAGGGATTAAAGCCAGAGGTGTTCTACCTCTAAG
>PVJS01064503.1:0-10212 GCA_004027185.1 Glis glis | reverse complement strand
CACAATGGAATTCTACTCAGCAATAAAGAAGAACAAAATAACATCATTTGCAAGAAAGCGGAAGGATCTGGAGAACATTATGTTAAGTGAGATCAATCAATCACAAAAAAAGAAGGGACATATATTTTCATTAGTATGTGCAACCTAGGGAGTAGTGGAGACACACAAGGGACTCTGGTTGATAATGGAGAACCCTCAATGGGGCAAGGGAAGTGGTACAAGGGAAAGGGAAGGGCAAGAAAGAAGCGAATCAGTGGAATTACTATCACAAACAATATGTACATGTGAAAATATACCATCATCATTCTCGGTACTTCATACAGGTGGGGGGAGGCGGAGGGGACACTAAGAGCAGTGTGCATGTATATTAACATCAAATAGATATTCATTGCAATGTAAGACTCCAATGCACCAATAAAAGCACATTAAAAAAATAAAAATAAATAAATTATATACTATGCGTTCACTTTTGGGGGGTCATCTTCTAAGAGTGAGATTCTATTTTCCATGTGGTCTAGTCTAGTATTGATACCTTGTATTGATGCCTTCATTTCAATTATTACATCCTTCACTTCCTTTAGAGCTTCCTTTTGATTCCTGTTCAGGGTGTCAGATTCTTTATTTGATCCTTCATTCCTTTCAGGCTCTCTGAATTTTTTTGGAAATCCTGTATCATTTCTACTATTAAAGTTCTGAATTGTCCTGGCAATCTCTCTGATTCTGTGTTGGCAGGTTTTGTTATTGTGGAGTTGTGGGAGCTCATTGTTTCTTTGTTATTCTTCCTTCTCATGATTTCAGGTTTCTTAATTTTATATCTTTGTTGTTTTTGATAGCTCTCTCTCTCTCTTTCTCTGTAGGTTTCCTGTATCTAATCTCACTCCTTTTATAGTATCTTTTTCTTCTTTAAGGAGGCAAGCCTTAAAAGTGAATAGCCTCTACTATATGAGTATTCTCATCTCTGTTGTGTGTTTATCACCCTTCAATACCGACTTTGAAATCTGTGTCTCATATCACCCCACTGTTGTTCTTCCTGTAGATCGTCAGTACTGGGTTGCAGTTACTCCAGGGCTTCTTCTGCTCACTGCAATGGTGATGTTGATAGGTTCCAGGTGTTAAGGTATGGGGACCACCCAAGAGATGATTTTACTTCTTCCTTCCTATATGATGCCTTATATTTCTTCTTCTTGCCCTATTGCTCTGATATGGATTTCCTGCAATATGTTTAATGGAGGTGATAAGCATGCCCATTCATGTCTTGATCTGGATCTTTAATGAAAAGTTTTCAATTTTTCCCTACAGAGTATGATATTAGCTGTGGGCTATATGAACTTTATTGTATTGAGGTATTTTCCTTCTGTACTTAGCATGTTGAGAGTTTTCATTATTTTTTTGTCACAATGAATGAATGTGAAATTTTTAAAATACTTTTTGCATCTATAAAATATCATATAGAATTTTTCCTTCATCCTGTTAATGTGATAAATCACATTTATTGATTGGAATATGTTGAAACATCCTTGCATCCTTGGGATTGATCCCACTTGATCATGGTGAATAATCTCTTTAATGTGCTGTTGAATTCACTTTGTATTTTATGGAAGATTTTTGTATCTAAAATCATGAGGAAAATTGGCCTTCAGTTTACTTTTGTGTGTGGTATCCTTGTCTGGCTTTGGTATCAGGGTCATGCTGGCCTTATAAAATTAGTTGGGGAGTATTTCCTCCTGTCCAGTTTATTTGGAAAAGTTTGAGAAGAATTGGTATAGTCCTTTAATTATTTAGTTGAATTCAGTCATGAAGCCATCTGGTGCTAGAATTTTTTTTTTTTGATAGGAAACATTATCAATTCAATCTCCTTATTTGTTTTTGGTCTATTCATACTTTTTTATTTCTTCATAATTCAATCTTAGTAGTTTGTCTGTGCCAAAAAATTATCCTTCTCTTCTAGGTGATCCAGTGTGTTGGCATATAATTGCTATTAATAGTTTCTTGTGATTTTTTGTGTGTGTGATCCTCTTGTCTCAGCCTCCCAAGTACTGGGATTACAGGTGGGCACCACTGCACCCAGTTTTACTTTTTTTTTGAAACAGGATCTCACTAAGTTGCTGTTTACTGACTTCATACCTGTGATCATCCTGTCTCAACCTCCCAAGTACTGTAATTACAGGTGTGTGCCACCACACCTGGCTCACTAGACATCTTTTGATTCAAAAATCAAATCTTTCTCATTCATGATAATTATTGATAGGCAAACCCTACTACTTCCATTTTGTTAATTGTTTTTATATTTGTTTTATTGATCCTGCATTCCTTTCTTCCACTCTTGCTGTCTCCCTTTATGACTAAATGAATATCTCTAGTGATATGGTTTTATTCCTTGCTTTTTATATATCTACTACAGATTTTTGCTTTGTGGTTCAATGAGGTTTAGCAAAAAAATCTTATAGTTCTAACAGGTTATTTTAAACTGATAGCAACCAAATTTTGGTTGAATTAAAAATCTTCCACTTTTGCCTCACTTACTTTCCCAACTTTTAAATTTTGATGCCACAATTTATTTCTATAATTTATGTCTCTTAACAAATTATTAAATTTATTATTTTAATAGTTTTATCATTTAACCTTTACACTAAAGATATAAATTATTTACATGAAACCATTATAGTATTAAGATATTCTGACTTTGACTATATACTTACTTTAACCAAGGAGTTTTATACTTTCAGAAATTTTCATGTTGCTCGTTAGTATCCTTTTTTTCACATTTCTTGTAAGATGTGCCTGGTGGTTATGAACTCTCTTAGCTTTAGTTTTGTTTTGTTTTTTGAGAAACTCTTTGGCTCTTCACTTTTTAAAGAGAGATTGTTGCATTCTTGATTGATAGTTTTTCTTTTTTTCCTTGCACTTTGAATATAATATTCTGCTCCCTCTCACCTTATAATGTTTCTGCTGAAAAGTCTGCTACTAAGTGTACTGGAACTCTTTTTATATTTTATTTCTCTTTTTCTTGTTGCTTTCATTATCTTATCTTTAGTTATAATTTTTATTACTATGAAATTTTTGATTGACTATGATATATCTTGGCATAATCTCATTTTGCTGAATCTGATTGAAAACCTTTGACTTATAGATATTTGTACCTTTTTTCAGGTATAGAAAGTTTTTTTATCATTGTTTACTTAAATAAGCTTTCTACCTCTTCATTCTTATTCCCTTTTGCACACCAATGACTCATACTTTTGATTCGTTGATGTTGCCCCATAAATCCTGTAACCTTTCTTTATTCCTTTTAATTATTTGTCTTATTTCCTCTGACTTTATATTTTTAAATAAACTTTCTTTGAGCTCACATATACTTTCTTCCATTTGATCAAGTTCTCTGTTGATACTTTTTATTACATTTTAAAATTTTCTTCATTATGTTTTTATCTCCAAGATTCCTGTTTTTACTTTTTAATTGGTATTTTAATATCTTTTTAAAATTTCTCATTCTGGTCTGATGTTTTCCTCTTTCTGTTGAAATATTTCACTGTATCTACTTGAAATTTGCTGTGCTTCCTTAAAAAATTTTGAATCCTTTGCTATGCAGTTCACACATCTCCAGTCATTTAGGGTAGCCACTGGTACTTTATTTTGTCCATTTGGTAATGCCATATTTTCCTGATTATTCTTGATCCTTGTGGCTGTGTACCAATCAATGTCTTTACAATTGAATAAATATTTAGTCTAGTCTTCTCATACTAGCTTTGTCTTGCAATGTCCTCCAATGGTAAGTCTGATGTGGCCTCTCATCTTGGGACTACTGTAGTTGTCCCAGGGCTGGGTTAGAGCCCATGCCCCTGAGGCTAGCAGAGAACTGGATTGTGCCCAAAACCCAGGGCATCAGGCTGTGGCATGCCCAAAGTTTGTGCCACTGAAGTTGATGCTGCACTCAGGCATGTCTGAAGCCCACAGCCACTGGTGCCTGCTTGCCCCCAAGGGTTGTCCAGAGCGCAAGATCACTAGAGTTGACAACAGTAATACAGACTAGAAATCAAGTCTCAGCAATGCTGTGGTTTCCCTACTAATGCCAGTGCAGGTCTGGAGGCTCAGTCTGCATGTATCAGCCTGGAGTATAGGGCCATCAGAGTCTGCTCAGTACTGGTTTTTACTGTGCTGAGTTCAGTGTTAGGGTTCCAGGTAAAGTCCTTTGCTCTCATCCTTCTCTTTCTCCCAATTTGACAAAATCTCTCTCCAAGATGTGCTTCTGGAGACTGGAAAATGAGTGATGTGGGCAATGTGCAACTGTCCTTCCTACATTCTTCAACCTACCTTTTTTCATTCTTTGTCTATGATTAGGTACTGTGATGTTTTATCTGTTTTTTGTTTTTTGTTTTTTGCTTTTTTTGCGGTACCGGGGATTGAACCCAGGGGCGTTCTACCTCCGCACTACACCCCCGGCCCTATTTTTTATACTTTATTTTGATACCGGGTCTCACGAAGTTGTGGAGGGCCTCACTAAGTAGAGAGGGAGAGAGAGAGAGAGAGAGAGAGAGAGACAGAGAGAGAGAGAGAGAGCTGAGGCTGGCCGCGAACCCTGATTCTCCGGTCTCCGCCTCCCAAAGTACTGGGATTACAAGCGTGCACCACCACGCCCGGCTCTTTTATCTGTTTTCCTTAGGTCTTTTGAAGGTGTTTTATGCACATATAGTTGTTCAAATTCATGTCTCTGTGGAAGGACAATTAATTGTTCAAGTGTCCTGTTCTGTTCTACCTTCCCCCAGGAACTATTCTAATTACTAGGCCAAAATTAACCCACTAATCACCATAACAACCCAATATCCTAAGGACTATTATCTTCATATTACTGATTAAGGAACTGAGGAAAAGTGAGGTTAAATAATTTGCCAAAGGGAAATATGGATTGAAACCCACACAGTCTAGCTCCAGATTGCAAGTATCTAACCATCGTGCTTTGCTATGTGCCAAGAATTTCTATTGCCCTTAGCTTTTTTGGATACCATCTCAGGTGCTCTGTCTCATTTCCAAAGTCTTGAATTGCGCAATCACCGAGTGATGACAAGGAGATTAATTTGTACACTGGTATAGTACTTTGGAAAATCTTTTTCATAGATAGTATCACTTAATGGTTGGTCTAACTATTGCCCTTACTTTACAAGTGAGGAAATTTGGACTCTGAGAAGTTAAGAATTTAGTCCTGATCCTATGACTCTGCCTAGAAGTATTGGGCATCAAACTCTGGGTCCTGTGACTACAAAATATATTCTCTTTTCTCCACATAACCCTTTCTCTGTAAAACTTCAGTCACTCTTTCCTGACATCCACCAACAACTCTATTGAATTAATTGCTGCTTTCTGTATGTTTTCATTGTATTCTGCAGAACTACATGTTTACACTGAATCTGCCTGCTTTTATTGCCATACTGAGAAAAGAAGTAAGTAAAGGAGTCTTGTTCATTCATTATTGTGTGCATAACTACTAGCACAGAGCAAATAATAATATAAAATATTTATTTGTTGAGTAAAGAAATTAATAGACAATAAACAGTATTGAAATACAAAGTGTTCCTTCATCTTTCAATAAAAGAAGGTACTTGAGGACATGATAATGACTACCTGATAATAGCTTTTATCAGTATTTTCAAAATACACAGTTAAAGAAACTTGGAAATGAACATATCCATCATGTATAGCATTATTCTAGTTTCTAGAAAAAACAGGCACTAGTATAGTAATAAATTAACTTTAATATATTTGGCTTCTCCTTCTAGCTTATCTACTCTAATTTTCTAGAGGTCCAGATGCCTGGGAAAAACTGTATATTTACTGATTATAGAATCTTTAATTTTTTGGAATTTGTTGATTTGATGGAACACAAGATTTGAATAACAATTATACGATTTTGGTAAATAGATGTTGAACTATGGAAGTAGAATAAACTTAAAATTCCAAATATATACTTTGAAGGATTAATAGTAATTACACTACCATTCAACTTTGGTTAACTATTCACAATACTGTTATAAAACAGAATAAAGTAAAATATGTGATTAACTATATTGGAGGCTAATGAGAGTTTTCACAAGTCTGCCTGTGATGAGGTGCATGAATTGGAGGAGAAGTGGGCTGCATCCCCTTTGGAGGTTGCCAATTCTCTTTTGGAGTCATCTTTTTGCCTCATTACAAAGGAAAGGCAGGATACTCCCTTCCCCAAGGGGCCAAAACAGACCCACTGCACAAGAAGCCAGGACCAGTGGTGCCTTAACAAGGAAGCAGAACGAAAGTTGCTTCAGGGCAGAACACTCCCACAAGTCCCATAAACTTTCCAGGAATCCACCAGATTAGCCAAAAGAAACAATGCTGTGAAGTTGAAAGGAAGGAATGAAGGAAAATAAAAAGAAAAAAATCCACAGGCAACTAAACTATCTCTCCATGCAATCCCCAGCTGCCTCAAATCAGCAGTTCTACAACAGGATAAGAGTTGAGTGCAAAAGCTATTGGAAACTTTTTTCCTCATGTGGGAACCATGCACTTGAAAGTCTAAACCAAGTCCTAGAACAATCTGGAAAAAACACAAGTAGGTATCACTGGTTGACTATGACGGTATACCCAGCCTCTTCTCAACTTTGTCAACTGCCTGTGGGACAACTGTTTGACTTTTCAATTCCTGACTGCATTCTCACTTCCTTTGTCAACGTATTCCATGTGCAACCCACACGCAAGGAAGGTGATTTGAAGTCTGTATTTTGGGACAACATTCATTACAGCAGATGAAACTCTATCCCATTAACTAAAAGCCATCAGAGAAAAACATCTAAAAATTCACCCACATATGGAGACACTAGTAATAGAGTGGCCTATAATACAGTGATAGAAGTCATTCTGTTAAATAATGATTGATTGATAGTAAAACTGAAAATAAGGGAGTTGAGCTGAGAAACAGAATGGAGACCATGTTCCATAGAAATAAAGCAATGTGGCTTCATTGTTTTTTTTAAAAAAATAAATGTTATAAGAACAACAAATAGACATTCTTAATGTGCATTTAAAAGTATTCTTCGATGGTGTTTTTATAAATAGTCCTGTGGTTACACAAATGCAAGCACATCAATATATAACATATACACATCTATGCAATATATAGTATATGCACATCTATGCACTTGTGCTAATTAATCAGGCAATGATAAAAGATAATTTAAGTGGCAGAGGGTACTCTATCTTCTATTCCATTCAATAATTCAGTGAGTCCATGACTGGCACTAAATATTATACTTTTTTCTTTTTTCTTGTGTAGTGCAAAGATCTTGCCACAATAGGCTGCAACAGGACCCAGAACACAGACAACCACTAAATCTGTTACTCAACGGGAGAAAAAGTTGTCTGTTCCAATGCTGGAATATGATCCTCCTATGTTAGACTTAATGAGAAATTTTATATCTGAATAAATTTGTATATATAAAGCCATAAACCATGTTTGTTGAATATACTGAAAATTCCAAGGGATTTTGAAGTATATAATTTTGGCAATGGGTAATTTTAAAATTAAAATGTGTTCTAGCATATAGCTTTGTCTATATCTTTCTATGATTTTGAACTATCTATACTAGTCCTTCCCTATATGCAGAAATTAAGGATTAATTTCAGCCAATAATTAATAGTAGAAATTTGTAGAAGTCAATAAAACTCTCATTACCTCTTCCTCCTGAGTGATGTAAACTACTAATTATGTTACTTTTTAGATGAGACTGTATATATTTGGCAGAGAAGATTATACTGCCTATGCGATAAAATAACTGACTGTAAAAAAGTCAATGAAAGTCATTATTCCAGAGATGAGGTTGCAGAAGAATGAATAAAAAAGAGGGAAATGGTGTGTGAATGAAATAGTTTATAATAAAACAAAAAACTTTTGAATTTAAGGAATGATAACACAAAAATGTGTTTTTTTAACAATGACAAAGCAAAGGGAAAAAGCCCTTATATGATCAAATAAATTATTTAATTTTAGCCCTTTAAAGATTACTAAATATGTATAAAAGAAATTATATATAATTCTTTTTAATTATATATAATTATTAATAGGTTAATACTTTGTTGTTCCTTCACCCTAATATATTTTAAATACTTAACATTTATTTATAGAAGATTCAGACTACTCTGTTGGAAAAGAACAGAAAGGTAGCCCCTTGCTGGAACCCGCCGGCAGAGTTGAAAGGTTCCAACGGTTCCTGAAATGGGGAGTGAGGATTAAGAAAAATAAAGAGAGAGAGACAAAAGATAGTTTTTCGGGAGGGCTCTCAGTTCCATACTGCAGCAGCCCTTTTCTTTATTCAGCCCAGTCCTTATATATTCTTTTAGAGCACCAGAGATAGATACAAAGTCATTTTTACCATACAATGTTAATGTTTCTTTCAGCAAACAGGATGTTTCCAGACCACCTCCCTCCTGAGGGGATCCCTCTCCCTCCTGGATGGAAGAACAGTCAAGTCTCTCCTCAGATAACCTTCAGCTATAGAAATGCATAGCACTCATATCAGCAAGACTTAATTGGCCTGTTTGGCAAAACTTATACCTCTCAAGGCTGTATTTGCAACTATGAGCCTGAAGCCAAAGAAATGGCTCCCCACAGCCCCTTGTGGCTATACCCCTCTTCTCTTCTACTATCTCAAAAGTTCTTGCCCCAACTACAGGTTCTACTAGAAAAGTAGTAATCTTACAATTCACTACCACCCTCCTTTAATGACAAGTTAGGGACAATAGGTTTCATGCCCCAAATGGCTTATTAAATTATTACTTTCAACAATCTTTGAAATTGAAATGTTCTAGAGATATTTTGTATATCTTTGTACATATTCCACAATATTTTAGCAACCTAATAATGCCTTATTTATTTATTCATTCATTCATTCACTGTGGTGCTGGTGATTGAACCCAGGGTTATTCTACCTCCGAGCTACACACCCAGACCTATTAAGTTACTGAGGCTGACGTCAAAACTGCAATCTTCTTGTCTCAGCCTTCCAAGTACTGGGATTAAGTTGTGTGCCACCACACCTAGCTCCCAGCCTTCTTTATAATTTAGTACCTACCTGGCCAACTTCTTAATCCAGCAATATTCCTATACCTATTCTATGCAAATGCAGAAAAACCATGAAAGCTCTTAAGAGTATTGTCAAATTTGGCATGAATAATATCATCTTCCATCAAAGGCAGATCTTTCCCTAAACCTATTTTTTATCCTGTCAGAAATCTGAAGGAAAGCTAATATTTTGCCTCTTTTGCTGCTTTCAATCACTATAGGATGGGTGTGTGAGTTGGGTTTAAACTTTTAAACATAGAAGTACTAATTGAATGCAAAGTATTATATATAGAATGAAAGGGCAACATTAACTGAGAAAATAACTTTTGAAATAATAAAAGTAAACTCAAACACTGTCAGAATATCATCAGTTTCAGGTTATTTTCAAAGCAGAGGAATGATTTCTCCAAACACAATTACTTGGTCCACTGTGAAAGTTATCTAATAGAAGATGTGTTTTAGCTTCCTGGGAACATACTCCTATGTTCCTAAAATTTATAAATAGAAATCGATCCCTCACCATTAAAATAAGTCACTTTTATATACTTAAACTTATGAACAAAGAAACTATTTAAAATCTTTGTTGACAGTCTTTTGGATGAGGATGATATATACTATAATGATCTTATCATACTGTGGGTCAGAAACTGGCTAATGCAGCCATCCTAGCACCTGTGACCTCTGTCAAAGTATAGCCACATATTTTCTGGTGAAATAAGGCAACCCACCTATTCCTTTTACTCAGCTTAACTTTTTATCTGTGGTTGTTGAGTTTCAAGTGAAGTAGACCTATTCAATTGTCTTCTTGTAAAAGCCACTACTGAAGGGCAAAAACAACCTCACTGGAGACAGCCATGCAGCCAAGAGATTTATTCAGGTGGCGGGGGGTCAGAAGAAAGGGAATCAAAGAGAGAGAGAGCACGCTGCTGCACTTGGGATTAAATACAGGCCTAAACTGAGTTGGCCCGTTGCCATTGGATAGCTGGACTCGGTGTTGCATCTTATTGGGGGCCTGCGTGGTCCTTAAACTTATTGGTCAGTGGGATGGAGCGTGCACCGGAAGCCTGACCGGCACCCAGGAAGGGGCGGGATCCTTTGGGAAGCAGCCACGAGGCATGGGGGTAGGGTTG
>PVJS01064502.1:0-10211 GCA_004027185.1 Glis glis | reverse complement strand
GCTGAGGCTGGCTGTGAACCCAGATCCTCCAGTCTCAGCCTCCCAAGTACTGGGATTACAAGCGTGCGACACCATGCCTGACTTATGTTTTTGGTTCTAATCCTGTTCTTGGGTGGTGTTTGTGCCTTTTCTAAGACATTCTCGGTGTCCGTCTTTAGAAGACTCAGGGATTCTGAGCATCCCTGACTCTTTGAGCTTCAGGAAGGACAGTCTGGTATAGGACTATCCCCAGTCCTCCTTCCTAGTCCTGATACAGAGAGTGTATGTGTTAAGATGAAAAACAAAACAAAAGACCCCAAGTAGTAGATTTTTAGTCCATGATGAATTCATGGTATAAATTAATAACAAGTGAAATAAGTTGTTTTCTTGGTAATATATTTTGGGGTTTAGAGCAAGGATTTTATTTCTCTGCTTCTGACCAAAACATGAAGAAAAGTTCGGGCTAGTCCTTGAAAACATCAGTTCATGCCATTAATTGGAAGCATTTCTTTGATTCAAAAGAAATCAATTGGGCTAAAGCTAACTAGATCCTAGGCTTAATGTTTAGGAGCACAATTTTAGAAATGAGAAATTATTTCGCATGGTTTTCTTTTGCCATACTTTTAAGGTGCCAGATAGCGCTTGCTGTGTTGAATTGAATCAAATTGCAGCATGCCCAGTAAAAAATAATAGCCCCTGGCTTGAGAGCTAGATTTAATTCATTCGAAAACCAGAATGATTCTGGCCCAGTTTAAAGTATGAAAACTCTCCAAACCACCTTGGCTAGAATGGAGTATTATAGAATCAGACCATAAAACACTAGGGCTGGGGACTCTCCACAGTGGTGGGAATCTGCTGTTACTTTTCAGCAAATCAAGTCCATGGTGAATACTAGCATCCAGACTGTGTGGTCTAGTTCAGGCTGCAGCATCAGCATGAACAGTGGAGACCAAGTTCAGGAAAGAGGAGGAAACCACAAAGACAAAGTGGAGAGGAGAGTACAGGGTTGCTTGGGTAGCCACAAACGCACATTTTAGATATTCAAAGAACATCAATTCTTTCTCCTCCTCTGTATATCTTCCCCATGAAACGATTATGCGGGGGTGGGGATATAGGGAGGAGATAAGCTTTGACTCAAAAAGGAAAAAAATAGATATAAATGATCATCTGTATTGCCTGAGGCTGCTAAATGTTTTCTGGGGATGCGCCCTAGCTTAAATACATTTGACCAAAACATTTCCCTCCATTCCACATCTTCTATTGATGCTGTATAATCCAAAAGACTGTTCACTGTGTGTGGCCCAGTTGCCTACTGTCCAGAGTCCGCAGGAACAGGACAGGGAGGCTTCGGGAATACTTGCCCTCCATTCTCTTTTCACAGTGGTATTCTTCTTCTTCCATTTAAAGCATGTCTAAAATTCTTATTTTCTTTTTAGGTAACAGTATGACGAAATACATCGAGAAGCTAGAAGAGATCAAAAAAAGTGAGTAACACTATTGATGGCTTGGAAAAATGGAACTCCGTAATATGCTAAAGGCTGGTTTTCAACCAACCGCCACACTACAGCTGACATGTGTGAAGAGCTGTGGGAGTCAGGTGAGCCTGGCAGGTGCCTGGAAGGACGAGGGAGACGCTGGGCACCCTTCTAAGATTGTGGCCTGTGGGTATGAGTTCCGCCCAACTCACATCCCTTAGGGGATATTGATGTTGGAATGTGAAGTGAGGTCTAACGGAACGAGCTCTGCCTAGGCAGTCAGAACCCGCGCTTCTAGTTTCCTTGTGCTACAGTCTTTGTGGCCTTTTTCAAGGCACTTAATCTTTCCTCTCTACTTATTTGGTCTGTATCCAAGATAGGGTAATACTATCTCTTTTCATAACATCCTCATAAGTATAAATTAAAGAGTGTTCACAGAAGACATAGGTATGAGAAAGAGCTTATTCTTAGCTTATTCTTCCCATTCATTGCATTCTGTTTTCTTTTAATTAAAAGTCATATTTCATGCACATCTTTTTTAAAAGCAAATCTTCTGCACAGATAGTTTACTAGTCGAGAGCATCGCCCTTGCACAAAATTGTAATTTTTCAATTTGTGTTCAAAACTGATCTCAAATGTACACACCAGGGCCAGAATTAAAGAAGTAGAAACATCTATTTCCTAAGACAGATTTGCTCATGCCTCAAGCAGGAGAACCCATGCTAGGGATGTGTTTAGCTAGTGGTAGTGAAGGGGTACTCCAATCACAGCGCAGGACTTGACTCTAGTAATAAAGACATCTTCTTAGAAAAGAAAAGTACAAATCTAGAATGCACGAGAATCTTTTTTATATATACAGCAGATCTTTTAAGTTAAAATGATAATGTTCCTTTTGAATTGCTGCAGTGTGGGGAAACCCCATATGGTAGATGTAGACTTGGGAGCAGCTTTCTGCTGACCGTCTTTACTTACCAGGTTCAGCAATAAGAGATAGTGCAACAGACACTTTTTTAAAATGTGTAATGTCATAGGATCCTTCTCTTTTCTTCTTATGCATTTTACATTATTATACAAGTGTATAAATGTTTCATATATACAAATTATATTTAACTTTCAAACTGAAAAAAAATCTCGTGTACTCACCTGCTCTTCATCGTAGTCATCCTTAATTCAACCCAGGCAGACAACACGCAGCTGGCCTGCTTCTGTCAGGTTTGTGGTCTCTTTTGCCTCCCTTCCATTTGTAGCTGAGTGTGAGCTCACATGTCCTCACCAGAAACTTGTCCCATAAAAATGTCCCGTTCCACCCAGATTGGCGAAACCTTGCTTTAGACATTTCTTAAAAGTACAGTGTGGTTTCTTGAATATCTAAACCTTAACTGGAGATTATCTCACAAAAGAAATACTCTTAAAGAGAGTCCTTGAAAATGCTCGCTCACTTTCCTCCTTTAGAAGTTGTGGGCTTCCTTTTAGTAAGGCAGGAGGTTCCTCTCACCTCGGTCACACGCTTTGTGCTCATTTCGACAGAATTACTTTAGATTCTGGCTTGGCATCTACATTTTGGAAGCTCTTTCCTTCTCTCTCCCCACTTTCTGGTGTAAATGTTCTTTTGGGTCAAAAGGGAGGAGAACATTGCCTTGTTTCAGGACACCCTAGACCCATTCTTTGCTCACTTTACCTCAGATGCCACGTCTGTCTGTGAAATCACAGACCTCGTTCTGTTACTTCCTTTGATTTGTCTTCCACTGTGACCCCAACTTCCCTTTTGTTTGCTAATAACGCATTTTAACAGAACCCTGAAAACGCAGAAATCCTTTGTAATTTGAGTTCTCTTTCAACTCTACCTGGGGAAAATAGACCCTCTGTCTATTCACCATTTACAAAGCCTATTCTTGGTGCCTGATGGTGAGATGACACTAGTTGGACCCAGTGCGAAACATCCTAGATAGTCAGGTCTCTGTCCTTCCAGTAACTCGAGAGAGGCAGACTCAGCCCCTAGGCTCACTGGAGAAGCAAACCTTGATAGCTCATCTGAGCTGGGATTGCCTGTCTCGAACACAGTGTTTGAGGGAAGCCAGAGTAGCAGAAGCTCCATTCTTAAAGCTCTGTTCGCTCTTGGGAAGACAAACTGACAGAGCCTTCCAAGTCATCCTTTTTATAAAATTTAAAGCTTACTGTAAGACGTCTAGTTTGATCTTTTATCTCTGAGTAATAATGTCAGAAAGTCCTACTGATGGCTGTCCTTCCAAACCAGAACCAGGTACGTAGCGTTCAGGCTCCAGGGTGCTGGGGGCTTCGAGTGCTTGTGCGGGAGACAGTAGGAAGACCAGTCCTTAGGACACAGCAGAGCCTGATGTGTGTTTAATGTAATTTCTGTTTAGGTAAAGGGAATTTAAGTGTGTACATTTTATACTTAGAAGTATTTCAAACTATGTAACCATACCAAAAAATATCAATAGATAAGCATCAAAGTACAAGTGACTTGCCAGCTATTGACTCTTTCCACAGGCTGATTTATCACTATTTTGATTTGCATAAAGTGACTTTTGGTGGGCAAGTTGGTGGCAGTTGAGGGAGTGCTGTAGTTATTCACTTGCACTGTTGAAGCCTTTGCTCAGCTTGTTGGGATCTGCTTCCTGGCAAGGTTGGGAAGCTCTTGCCTCTTGGTTTATTACTTTGTCGTATCCTGAAGAAGCTGCTTTAAGAGTTTTCTAGAAGTGAGTGTCTGCTTTCCAATTTGTTCTCTTCATTTTAGAACAAAAGTTTTAGTTCCCTACAAGAAAGGGTCTTGACATATTTACAGAAGGCTAATTTTCAAGACTCTGAATTTCCTGACTCTGAATATTAAAGTATTTGGTAAAACAAGCTTACATTATCCTCTAAAGGAACCATTCGGTCTGTGCTGGATTTTTGGAGAATTCATGGAACTGATTAGTAACCCAAGTAAATAATCTCGAATACATTTAATCCTTTCCTTTGTTGCTAGGAGTCTTGGTTTATGAGAGGTTTATGCTCTGAAGGCCACAGCAATTACCAGCTAACTTTTAGTAATTCTGAAATAATGAGGCAGCATTTAAAGAGTCCTGGGTACAAACATACAAACCTAGAAGAAAAGGGGGCAGATTTCAACACTGAAAACACTTCAGAATTGGTAATCATCTTCAGAAAAGTTTAGGGAAGCTAACTTCTAACAGTTATCAGTGGAACAGATACTCGGTCAAGTGAGATTGGCTCAGTTTGAAGTAACTGTTTAATATGATATGAAAAATTATTAACACAAGTTTAAAGTACTCCAATTTGAGTTATATATCAGAACTAATGTTTCAGGTTTGTTTTTTGTTTTTTTGTTTAATTTTGGTAAAAACACAGAACATAAAATTTACCATCATAAACATTTCAGTAGTGTTAAGTATATTCTCAATGTTGTACAATAGATCTCCAAAACTTTTTCATCTTGTAAAACTGATTTTTTTAGGACAAACTGATGAAATTATTAGGACCAATCATAACCTTGTGCACAACACACACACACACACACACACACACACACACTGTTGTCCTATGTCTCTAGCATAGTTTGCAACCACAGGAAAATTATTGTTCTCTTTTGAAGCCAGAGTGAGATTAGTAGGGTGTAAACATCTTACCAGCTTACCAGCTGTTTGGCCTGGGGCAACGCAGCTTCTCTGGGTCTCTGTCCTCATTTGTAATACGTAGATGTTTATTCCCTACTTTGTTCTGAAAAGGATTTGAGGCCACTTACAAAAATGCATGCCATACAATATGACCACAATAGAGACAGCGTAGTAAAAGGAAAATGTCAGACTATGCTTCCCGATGGCCAAAGCAAAGGGGAAAAATGAAAAAAACTACCTGCCGACCTAGTTTCAGCATATCACAGAGATCAAATGAGATAATGTATGTAAAAGCATACAGACGACTTGGAAGATATACCTGATGGCTAGAAATAATTAATAGCTCTAAGAAAGCAAAATAAACCCAGATAAATGTGTCTTGTCCTGCTTTTCAGATTATAGATACAAAAAAGACGAGCTTTTCAAGAGACTAAAAGTTACTACTTTTGCCCAGCTGGTAAGTTTAATGATCTTTCTGTTGGAATAAAGACCAATTTGTACTGCTTTATGTGAGCATTTCTAAATTTAACTCTAGGGACTGTTGGCAGAGGGGTTGCTTCTGTTTTTTCGAATTTCACCTGTGGGAAGATTAATTGGTGTGTGATGTGTATGTTCACACAAACATGGTATGGAATTTTTCTCTCTTCTTCAATAAGAATTCTGGAAAGTAAGTCTGTATTCTACTTTTAGTTCATCAGATTTATGACTTAAATTTTATTTGACCTTGTACATTTAACGTAATATTTGGAATCGAGAATTCTGGGTTTGGGATTGTTTGGGACATTTTTTCTTTGTGGAAGCCAAGTGATTTCCCTTCTTCTGACTGAACTCTTCTGAATCATTCTAGTATAAGTTATTTTGTTACTTTGGGCAGTCATTTTCTTCTTTCATTTTTTTCCTTTTTTTTTTTTTTTTTGCAGAACTGGGGATTGAACCCAGGGCTTACTGGGATTACAAGCGTGTGCCACCACGCCCGGCTTCCTTTTTTAAAAATACTTTTATTGGTGCATTATAGTCTCACATCATAATGTAGTTCATAGTCATAGTGACAAACATGCACACAGCACTTCATTTTCTTCTTTCATTTTAAAATTGTGGACAAGATACCTCTTCAGCCTCAAACAAGAGTTCCATTGGCATAATTCAAATTGGATTTTGGGTTTTATGAGCTAAGTTGTGAGAGTGCTTTAAAAATGAACACTGTAGCTGGGCGCAATAGTGCATACCTGTAATCCTAGTACTTGAGAGGCCCAGACAGGAGGATTGCAGGTTCAAGGACAGCCTCAGAAAGTAGTGAGAGTCTCATCAACCTAGCAAGACCCTGTTTCAAAATAAAAATAAAATAGGGCTGGGGGTGTAGCTCAGAGGTAGAATGCCCTGAATTCCATCCCCAGTACCACACACAGAAAGATAAATAAATAAAAAATGAACACTGTATTTAGGTATAAAATACTATAATCAGCATATGCATAATTACATTTATTTCTTTTGTATGGGGAATTGCCAATACCATGCTATGCTATCATAGGTCAGTATTACTTTTCAAGAAATATTGTGTTATGTTGGGATCAGATGTAGTTTTAAACTCTTGTTCATGTTTCTTGTCTTAAATTATCCTTTTTGTCTTTTAAGTTTATCATGTAATGTTTTAAGTGAATCTTTTCTTCTGGAATGGTCATGTGCAGTATAATTAACCACCCTGAAAGTAAAGGGTCCTGAGATTCAGTCTCCAGTCAGGACACTGACAGCTTTTTAAAACAAGAGATCTTTGATGTTTGTTGTTTCCTGGTCTTTTGTAAAAGACAGAATTGCCTCTGCTTAAAAACAAACATACACGCATCTACACATGTCATTCTTTTTCTATCAGGTCATCCAAGTTGCTTCCCTATCTGATCAAACACTGGAAGTGACGGCAGAGGAGATTCAAAGGCTAGAAGGTAATGAGAATTGAGGATGTGGGGAGAACAGCAGGCTGACCATTTGACTGATGTACTCACCCTGAACACTTACTGGTGTGTTCACAGGGACTTGGGACTTTGATGTATCTATTTGTAGTTAGATTGTTACTCTCAGAGAAATGCTGTCTTCTGCTTTAATTGTTGATTCTTCTTTAAAAAAAAAAGCCATTTGGCTTTCTGGCTCTAACAGGTACAGTTTTTAATGTTTTGCACATGTTTAATGCACTACTTGCTTTTTTTCAACAAATACTTCTTAGTGCCTTCTATATACACATGGGTCACAGAATTCAGTGCTCTGAGACTAGAGAGATGAACTGAGCACTCTGCTTACATGGACTTTGTAGTCACGTGCATGCATGTGCAAAGGTGGTACTTGTGTTGGGTGAGGAGAATAACAGTATCACAAAATTACTAATGCAGCAGAATTTAATAATGTAAGAAAAGAAGGCAACCATCATTTGTTCAGGATCTATTGCTAGGTATTTCATGTGAGTTTTCTTATTTTATCGTCACAAAAACTGGAAGGATACACTTTACAGATGAGAAACCCACGCCTCAGAGGTTAAATTGCTTGCTCAAGGTGCTACCGCTGTTAAGAAACAGGCCTTAGCCGGGCGTGGTGGCACACGCTTATAATCCCAGTACTTGGGAGGCTGAGACCAGAGAATACAGGTTTCCGGCCAGCCTCAGCTACTTAGTGAGGCCTCCGCAACTTAGTGAAACCCTGTTTCAAAATAAAGAATAAAAAATAGGACTGGGGGTGTAGCTCGGAGGTAGAACGCCCCTGGGTTCTATCCCCAGTTCCGCAAAAAAAAAAAAAAAAAGAAAGAAAGAAAAAGAAATGGGCTTGGACATCAATCTAAGTGTCTCCCATAGTAACCATGTCTTCTCATTGCCTCATGAAGGGATTCTTGAAAGTTCCTTGGGAGAGATGTGGGACACTACACTAGGGGAGTTCCAAGGAAGGGAAGGTGCTTTGCAGTTAGAAGACTGAGGCAGGCTTCCTTGAGGCATTTGAACTGGGCCTTGAAGGAGGTGCAAGTTCCAGCTGAGGCTGTTGCAAGCTGAGTTGCAGCCTGAGAAAGACATGGAGAGGAGAGGACACCATGCATGTTCAGGGGATCAAGTAATCCAGTCTGGCTATGGTTTGAGGGAGGAGTAGGCGCTGTGTAGGAGATAAGGCTGGAAAGATAAGTAGGCTCCAGATTTCCTTTCTTAAATACCAAGTGGAAAATAAAACCTCTGTAGTTGTACTCTCATGAAAAGAATACACAGACTTCAGGTCTTGATTTTATCCTGAAGTACCTGCAATCAATGCGCAGCTGTTTACTGAAGGGGAATGTATTTGTTAAGGTTGATGTAGGTCAGGAATTTGACTTCAGATTTCAAGACAAGTTTCTCAGGAAGTCTGAACACTGGTTTTGTACAACTCAACTGTCATTTCCCTGGGCTTGTTTTTGTTAGGGAGAATAAAGAGAATCTGAAAACGACAGGAATTTATCTTTGACAGATGCCTCTCACACAGCAGAGAAATAAGGGCTCTTTGTAACAGAGATAATTGAGTCTCCTCATACAAGTACTCCCAATTTTAACTGGGTTATATAAGCACCTAGATTTGGTCCTTTAATCCATTGTTGAGATTGCAGCACCAGAACATATGGGCACATGCAATTTTCTCTTCTGAGATAAATTTGCACAGCAAAATAGGCTCTTGTAAAGTAGGACACCATAATGTGTGAGTAATATTAGTGTTTTTCTAGTGCTCTACACAGATAATAACTCACTCAGGAGTGCCTGTAGAACAGATCGTATCTGTATATGTATTGGCCATCTTTGAAGAATAGAAAAATCTCCCTTTACAATGTTTTTTGCTTTTTCCTACCTTAAAAGTATATTCTAGTAAATTAGAAAACTGCAACAAATAAATAAAAGAAGAAAATTAAAATAATCATTGTAAACATTTTAATCCATTTCCCCATCTAACACCTAACCCCAATCAAATCCATATTTTTTGTGTATAGTTTTGTATTATGCTACTTTTAATTAACATTTTATGCATATTTTCTTCTGTCACTAAATAGACTTCAAAAGTGTGATTATAAAGGATGTGTTGTCATATAATGTCTATCTTTGGGATATACCATGATTTAATTATTCTCCTATTGTTAGGTATTGCAGTCTTTTTTTCACTTTAGTAAAATAATGCTGCAGTGGAAATACATAAATGCTTTTATGATTCTCATTATTCCCTGAAGATAAATTACTGCAGATGGTCAAAGGGCAGAACCATTATAGACACTCAGTGCTGATTACCGCACTCTCTCCAGTGTGGTTGGACCTGGATGCCGTCCCACCGCAGTGAGTGGGAAGACCTGTTTCTCCTGTCCTAGCCAATGCTGAATAATTATCATTTCTTTTTTTCTTTTTGGTACTGAGGATTGAACCCAGGGACATTCTACCTCTGAGCTACACCCCCAGCTCTTTTTATTTTTTGTTTTGAAACAGGGTCTCGCTAGGCTGCTAAGAGTCTCGCTACATTGCTGAGGCTGTCCTCCAACCTCTGATCCTCCTGTCTCAGCCTCCCAAGCACTGAGATTACAGGTGTGTGCCACCACACCTGGCTCATTTCTTAATATATTTTCCACTTCAGTTGGATGAAAGTGGTATCTAATAGTTTCAATTCCTTTGATAATGACATTGGGTGTGTGTGTACATTTATTAGTCACACATATTTCTTCTTTTAAGGATACATTCCCTTTTCTATTTTCTAACAGGATGCTCATTTTTTTCATATTGATTTGTAAGAGCTCTGAATAATTCATATCTTTCTGCAATGGAAACTTATGCAACCTTGAAAATGAATGAGAAAAATCTTAATTATTTGGAACAATTTCCAAGATATACCATTAAGTAAAAATAAAACAACCAAATAAATACAACTCCAAAGTATAGAGCAGTATGATCGGAACTTCCTAGTTATGTAAAAGGGGGAGAGAGTAAAATATAGGCAAAGCTTTGTAGTTATTTTATTACTGGAATGAGATATAAATATAGAAGGCAGTCCCCTTGGGGAAGGAGGCCTGAGGACCTGTAGGTTTGAAATGGGAAGATTTCCTTCCCATAGTAACATCTTCATTTTGTTTGTCTTTTTTTTTTTTTTTTTT
>PVJS01064501.1:0-10212 GCA_004027185.1 Glis glis | reverse complement strand
TACACCCCCAGCCCTCTGTGTGTGTGTGTGTGTGTGTGTGTGTGTGTGTGTGTGTGTGTGTGTTACTGGGGATTGAACTCAAAGACATTCTACCTCTGAGCTATACCCCCAGCCTATTTTATTCTTTATTTTGAAACAGGGTCTCACTAAGTTGCAGAGGGCCTCACAAGTTGCTGAGACTGGCCGCAAACCTACGGTCCTCCTGTCTCAGCCTCCCAAGTACTGGGATTACAAGCGTGCACCACCATGCCTGGCTCTTTTGTTTTTTGAAGTAGGGTCTCACTAGGTTGCTGAGAGTCTTGCTACATTGATGAGGCTGTCCTTGAATCTTCACTCCTCCTGTGCCAGCCTCCCAAGTAATGGGAGTACAGGTATACACCATCACACCCAGCTCCCCTTTCTCTTTTAATGGCAGGAAAAACTGAATAGCATTGACTGCCTAGAGTGGGGAGTGGATGCCCAAAAAGATAGAAAAAGGTTGTTTGGAAATCATAAAGTTGAATGAAAAGCAGTAGTTTTGCTTGGTGTTTACTTATCTTCACCTATAGGCAAGTTTTTAAAACTATTTGTGAATTAATTTTAATAACCTCATCTGGCTTTAAAAATAAATTATCAGCCCTCATTCTTAGAGAATTTAATTGATATCACTTAGTAGCAATGGTATAAATGGGTAAGTTGGTACTATTGCTAGTTTTTTTTAGTCTAATCTAAAAGGAATATGACGTGAGTCAGGAAGTAATTGTTTCATTCTGTTCAGCATTGATCAAATCCCATTTGAAATATGTATTTTAATTTCTCCATTTTAAAAGAAATAATACAGTTAGTAGAAGGTTATCAAAAGAGCTCAAGTATATAAATCCTAGAATACTAGTACTGCTAGTCATTTAGATCAAATTAAAGTAAATTTGGAGGTGGTAGAAATTAAATCAAACACAATTCTAAGAGAAACTCCAAGTTGAAAATACAACAGGTTTGGATCTGAGGGTGTAGCTCAGTGGTAGAGTGCTTACCTAGCATGCATAAGGCCCTGGGTTCAATCTCCAATACTGGAAGAAGAAAAAAAGGCTTTAAAAAGTTTAACAGTTCATAATAACAATCCATAATAAGTTTTTGTGTATTTCAGGTACTTGTGTCATATTCTGACTACCTTTCATAGAGGGCAATGACTGTCCTCTCCTTATGTAGTACATTTTGGTGCCTACCTAGAGCCACAAGATGTGCCCAGGTTGCTGGTGTACTACAGCATTCCTTACCATCAGATTTCACTAGGGAAGCTGGGCATGGTGGCACACGCATATAATCCCAGTACTTGGGAGACTGAGATAGGAGGATCGCTGTTGCACAGCCAGCCTCAGCAACTCAGTGTGGCCCTCTGCAACTTAGTGAGACCCTGTTTCAAAATAAATAAAAAATAGGGATGGGGGGTATAACTTAGAGGTAGAATGCTCCTGGGTTCAATCCCCCCCCAAAAAAAAAAAAGAAAAGAAAGAATTCACTAGGGAAATAGGACAGTTGGCATAATTTACTTAACATTAATCGGTAGCTAGATCATCTTCTATTTTCACAATACATTTCTTTGCTCTTCAAAGCTACAAAATAAGTTCCACTACCTGTTCTGTACCTCACTGGAACAAACAAAATGGGGTTCGCATGACAAGTACATGGAGATCTGAGCAAAAATGGCATTTTTCCTACAGTGACTCCCTTCATATTGTGTTAATAAGTTCTTAAAAATTTTTTTGCTCTTTATTCAAATAGTAAAGGAATATCTAGGTTACCAGAATGTGCAGCAGAATGTTTTTTTAGATTCTAGATTTCTGCATTGATACTTAGTAAAAATAAATAAATAAATAAATTTTTTGAAAAGCACAAGCATGCTATAGCGTATTTTACATGCTTTGATAGGCATAGTTTGCACCAACTTTAGTGAATGCATTGTTGTGAGCACCAAATGTTATACTGGTAAAAAGTGTTTTAAACTACAAAGCACCTTATAAATGTAAAGTGTAATTATTAAGATATATAAAGTATGTATGGATTATTAAGTCCAGTATTAGTAAATCAGCATTCCCCATATATTTCAACCATGTCCTACTTTTAAAAGATGTCTTTCCTCATTCATTCCTTCCCAATATTATATATTGTTTAACTAGGGAAACGTTTTTATTAGTATGCATACAACTACATTATTGAACTTTTTGAAAAGTAAGCTAGTTTTAAAAAAGGAACTAAGGGCCGGGCGTGGTGGCGCACGTTTGTAATCCCAGTACTTTGGGAGGCGGAGACCGGAGGATCCCGGTTCACGGCCAGCCTCAGCTCTCTCTCTCTCTCTCGCTCTCTCTCGCTCTCACTCTCTCTACTTAGTGAGGCCCTCCGCAACTTTGTGAGACCCGGTTTCAAAATAAAGTATAAAAAATAGGGCCGGGGGCATAGCGCGGAGGTAGAACGCCCCTGTGTTCAATCCCCAGTACCGCAAAAAAAAAAAAAAAGAAAAGGAACTAAGGCTTAACTGTGGGAAACATTTGAGAGTAAAGAAAATTTCCCTTCCCTTTTCCCCTTTTTATTTCTATCAAACTGAAAGATAGCTTGTTACTATTAAGAAGTAGGCACAGTACACTGCTGTTAAGTAGTTAATGGCAAAGTTAAGCATGATTTTAATTGCAGGGACAGTGTTTACAGGGATAAAAGCAAAAGTAACCCCTGACCTTAATATAAATATCTGCTTCACTTTAAATTAGGACAGTGAGTTAGAGATGATAATCCTTTCGTGCAGAAGTAGCTTGTATTTTCATTTTTAAAATCTTGAGCAAAACTCTAACCTTCAGTGTAGTGGCATAGGTAGATTACTATATAAACAGAGGTATTGCATTCATATCTAATTTGACTAGAGGATTGGTTGCTTTGGAGAAGGCATTCAATTAGGGACTTTGGGGCTCACTTTGGCAGTACATATACTAAATTAAAACAATTAGGGATTTGAAGCAATAGCTTATTTTCAATTGGGAGTTAATTCAGAAAGGGAATATTTAATCTGTTAAAGACAAATATGCTTACTAGCAAGAATGTACAGATATTATTAACATTTTGATGTATTTGCTTCAGGGTTGTTTTGTTTTGTTTGTGGTACGGAGGATTGAGCCCAGGGATGTTCTACCTCTGAGCTACACCCACAGTCCTTTTTATTTTATTTTGAAAATGGGTCTTGTAGGTTGCTGAGAATTACACTGTGTTGCTGAGGCTATCTTCCAACCTGTGATCCTCTTGTCTCAGCCTCCCAAGTACTGGGATTATAGGCGTGCACCACCATGCCCATCTAGTGTTTTTTAATTAACAAATGAAATGATATTCCATTTCAAACTAATAGGATTTGCAAAAACCAAAGATGATGACTTTGACGTACAGGTAGGAAAAAATGATCTCTTATAGACTGCTAACGAGTTCTAATCTGATAGGACCACTTTGAGAACTATTTGACTATATCCATTAAGGTGAAAGTACACAGACCCTATGATTAAGCATTTCTACTGCTGGGCACATATATACCTACATTAGTTTGAAGAGTATTATTAGAATTATACCTGAATAGTGAGAGTGATTGTCAAAGAGATGAGAGAAAAACTTATTTATGAGAGAAATTACCAGTGCTTAAAAACAGAGTATAATATTTAGTAATTTTATGCCCAAAACTATATATATTAATGATTAGTATATCATTTTGGTTTTCCTTTCTGCTTTTACCTTGACTTGCTAAAATAAAAAAATTAAAGTCAAAACAATAGTTTTAGGGACTATAATTTCAAAACTAGTTATTCCTCCAAAATAATTTTTTTACAGAAAATTTTAAGCAAATAAATGAAACCCCACATACTCATCACTCTCCTTCAGTAGCTATCAACTTATGGTCAATGTTGTTTCTCTATGTTATTTCTCAGATCCCACTGGATTATTTTGAAGGCAAGTCTCAAACACCAAATCATTTCATTTGTAAATATTTCAATGTATATTATCTAAAATGTAAAAATATGAAAGTCCTCAATACATGGAAAGATACACTGTGTTCATAGAGAGGAAGACTCAAAGTAATAAAGATGACAGTTCTTCCAAATAAATCAGTAAATTTAATATAATTCCAGTCGGAAATCCAGTATGGTTTTTCAGGAAACTTGATGAAATGGTTCTAGAACTCATTTGAGAGAGCGAAGATAAATGAAGAGCTAAGATGGTTGTAGTAACATAATGTCTTGTAATCAGCGTTCTCCAGAGAAACAGAACTAATAGGGTATATAGAGAGAAAGATTTACTGTAAGGGACTAGCTCGTGTGACTATGGATGCTGAGAAGTCCCACAGTCTTTTAGATTTTAAGTTTATTTGTAATTTTGTAACTCTCATATAACATCAATATTTATATCTTAATCTCTCTAAAATAATTTTTTGTGTATATAGTACTAGGGATTGAGCTCAAGGGAATTCTACTTCTGAGCTACACCCCCAGTCCTATATTATTTTTATTTTGAAACAGGGTCTCGCTAGGTTGATGAGAGTCTCAGTACTTGCTGAGGCTGTCCTGGAACCTGCCATCCTCCTGTTTCAGCCTCCCAAGTACTGGGATAACGGGTGTGCCACCATGCCCGGCTTAAAATAATTAAACAAGAAATTATTTGGTAGCCGGGCTTGGTGGCGCACGCTTGTAATCCCAAGTACTTGGGAGGCGCAGACTGGAGGATCCGGGTTCGCGGCCAGCCTCAGCTACTTAGTGAGGCCCTCCGCAACCTCGTGAGACCCGGTTTCAAAATAAAGTATAAAAAATAGGGCCGGGGGTGTAGCTCGGAGGTAGAATGCCCCTGGATTCAATCCTCGGTACCACACACAAAAAAAAATTATTTGGCAAAAAAAAAGAACCAAGAGTATAACAGATACAGCTAATACTGAGATATTGTTAATATATGAATCTGGACGTAATATGATTTGGAGGTCTTTATAATCTGCTGAGTGACTGGGAGATGAAGAGTCGTCTTTCCACCTCCTTGTCTCTCTGGGATTCACCATGTCTTTTTTGCTTTTATGTATATGTGGAGAGAAAGAATGATAAAATAAAGCGAATGTGGGAGATACTAATATTTAACGAATCTGGGCATGTTGGAGCACACTTGTAATCCCAGTACTTGGGAGGCTGAGATAGGAGGATCACAGGTTTGCAGCCAGCCTCAGCTACTTAGTGAGGCCCTCTGCAACTTAGTGAGACCCTGTTTCAAGATAAAGAATAAAAAATAGGGTTAGGAGTGTAGCTCGGAGGTAGAATGCCCCTGGGAACAATCCCCAGTACCGCAAAAAAAAAAAAAAAATTAAGGAATCTCAGTTAAGCATATATATGAATTCCTTGTATTATTTTTATAGCTTTTCTCTGAGACCGAAATTATTTCAAAATAAAAAGTTTCAAAAAGTTTTTAGACACATAGCAAGTGCAGTAGTGATTCTCTTAAGCAAATGTACCAGTTGCGTTTTGCTCACTGAATAGTTCACTTCTGTTCACTCAGCAAGCATATGTTAAGCATCTTATTGTGTCTCAAGGGATATAAAACAAGGATAAAAATAAGTAAATTAAGCTGGGTGTGGTGACACATGCCTGTAATCCCAGTACTTGAGAAGCTGAGACAGGAGGATCACAGGTTTGAGGAACCTCAGCAACTTTGTGAGGCCCTTAGCAACTTAGCAAGACTCTGTTTCCAAAAAAAAAAAATAGGGCTGGAGGTGTGGCTCTGAGGTAGAATGCCCCTGGGTTCAATCCCCAGCACCACACAAAAATAATGATAATAACTAAATTACAGTTCTAAGTAATGCCATCACATTGTTTATATCCTCAAGTGGCATCTTGGTTTGCTGCAGCTTTGCCTGTTGCAAGGAGCAGGCTCAAGGGTCAGAGGAGGCTCAGTCACCCCTGAATATGTACGGAAGCAGTGGCCTAGATGCTCAGTATTTACCATCTTCCTGTCTACACAAGCTTCTAGGTTCTCAAAATTACTTCCTAGTATGACTATAGGTTTTCTACATGTAGAGTCTTTGGGAATCCCTGCTTTAGTTTATCCTCTGAATTAAAATAGGTAAAGTATCTGAGATAATGTATTTTCCCATAACTGAGTGATTTTTTTTTAAACCTTTCTAATGGTTCCAGGGGGAGCTGTAACTATTATACTGTGTTATGTTGAGGAGTAGGCCTGAGAAGCTTACCTCAGGATAAGGGCTCAAATGAGAATTTAATGCTGGGAGATATTCTATGTTAAATTTGACAGTTTCTGTTCTTATCCATAAATCTATTTTTTGTAACATGTAGTTTCTGGATTTCGGAGTTATTCTTGTCATACTCACTCTGACAGTGTCAGTTAACTACCCATGGTATTGATGGTTGTCTACAGATGGCACCTCATAAAGATTTACCCTAGCAGATTACTGTCCATTTAATTCAGTTCAGCAAACCTGAGCTCCCACTGCAGACCAGGCACTGACATACATTGGATACACAACGATGAGTATAACATACTATACAGATACATAAAAAACTAAATAGAACATAAGCTAGTATAATCATGGACCTGGTTACAAAGAACAGAGTTGGTGCCAAGAAGGAAATTTTAACTGTCTAGAGAGGAGGAGGATGGACGTGAAGGAGAAGAGAAAATGATGTAGGATAGCCAGATCCATATCTTTCATTGTAGGAAGTCCTTCCTTCCTTCCTTCCTTCCTTCCTTCCTTCCTTCCCTCCCTCCCTCCCTCCCTCCCTCCTTCCTTCCTTCCTTCCTTCCTTCCTTTCTTCCTTTCTTCCTTTCTTCCTTCCTTTTTTTCATGGTACTGGAGGTGGAACCTAGGGGCCCTCTACCTCTGGGCTATACCCCCAGCCCTATTTTTTTTATTTTTCATTTGGAAACAGGGTCTCACTAAGTTGCTGAGAACCTCACTAAGTTGCTGAGGCTGACTTCAAACCTGCAATTCTCCTGTCTCAGCCTCTCAAGAACTGGGCATGTGCCTCCACATCCAGCTGTAGGAAGTCAATGAATAAATTTTAGTGGATTAAGCTAGAAATAGTGATAGTCACATGGTTATAAACTATATGGAAGTAAATAGCAAAAGAAACATTTGGAAGGGGTTCTACTGGAAACAGATCTGAGGAGGGACAGTATATGGCTATTATATTTCATTGTCTACCGTGCAGTATACTTTGACTTTTGAAAATTGCACATATTATTTATCTAAAGATGAAAAAAAAGTTTTATTCCTAACCTTCTCTCCTTTCATACAACACAAAAAAAGTTTTATTCCTACTTGCTTCTTGGGGCCAAATTCAAGCGATACCTTTTCTATGCATCATGCACCATCCGTGAACATGCACATTCCTTCATGTAAACTCACAGCACGATTCTTTATTCTCCTTATCCAGCCAGCACTTATATTCTGGTTGCTTACTTTTTTTCATTCTTCTGCTAGATTATTAGCCTTCTAAAAGCAGGAATTGTTTATCTCAGAATCTCCCTCAGTGCTTAGTCCTTACACATAGTTGACATAATTGAATTGTGGGGTTTAGTCATGTTTGTTGGATCTTGCGGTTTAAAATTTCAAATGTCCTAACTCTAATATAGAGAGTGCCATCTGCTAAGCATTATTTTACATCTTTTTTTGAAAGTGTAATTTCATGTAGTGCTCTTATATCGAGTTCTATGGATTTTGGTAGAATACTTAAGAGCACATTCTAGATTACTCAAAATAAGAATTTTGATTTCTCAAAAACAAGGAGCCAGTTTCTCACTTGGGTAGCTATTGGTATTGTAAAGGTTTGTTTCTGATATGTATGAATTTATTTATTCAAATTCCACAAGAACTCCTCTTACTTGATTCCAAGAGGACTGATATTCAATGCATTTGATCCTTTGCCATATTAGGGGATTATTCGTTTTAATATTTTAATCCCATGGTAACCAAACAATCAGTAATAGAAGTAGATTGCTCTTGAGAGCGAGCATTTGGTCTGCCCTCCTACCTGCTTCTTAGTCAAGAGAATATCCAAGCTATTCTGGGCAGTTGGTAGGGCAGGTTCTTAGTCCAAGCATAGCCTTACTCCCATGCTCACCCCCCATTTAAAGTGATAGATACTTTATCAATCTCACCATGTGCTTAAAGAGTTCAGTTGGTAACTTCTGCTGAATTCAGCCTTATTTTTAATGTCAATTTTCTCCTAATAAGGATATTTTAAGTTCTATTCCAGGATCTCCTTTGGCCCTATGGCATGTTATCTTGTTCTTATGTTGATTAGACCTGATTTTACATTAACAGAAACTAAATTAATCTTAGACAATAAAATACATACTGCAACATGTGATTCAACATGTTTTTATCTCTCTTATAAAGAAAGAGTACCTATTCAGTGCTAACCATTGGGCTTGTGACTTTCTTAGACCAGAGAAAACTTTAGGGATGATTTATTTAAACTAGGCCTTAAAGGATGATGGATAGAATTTAGATAGAGATGGGAAGGGTAGATGGGAGGGGATATTGTGCAGTGGTAACTATATGAACAAACACAGAACTATGGAAGTTAAGCACATTTGTAGGGAATAGTAAGTAGTCTGTGTTAGATTATTGTCACTATAACAAATACATGATATAATAAACTTACAAAGAGAAAATATTTATTTTGGCTCATGGTCTTAGAGGCTCTAGTCCATGATTGGGCAGACCCATTGCTTTTAGGCCTCTGGTGGGGGTGCTGGATGGCAAAGATGGAGACAGTGTGGTAGAGCAAAAAACACCCCCCTCCTCACAAGCCAGGGAGCAGAAGAGAGCAAAAGGAAGGGGCCAGGGTCTCACAGCCCTCTCTAGAGGCACAGCCCTAATGAACCAAAGATCTCATCTTGGCCCCACCTCCTAAAGGTCCCAACCCCTCCCAATAGTGCCACAGGCTGGAGACCAAGCCTTTAACACATGGACCCTTGGGGGACACTTACCTAAACCATAGCAGTAATATACATAAACTGAAATTGTAGAAATAAGTTGAGAAATTGAGTTCTGATATTGGTGCACGTTAAAAGTCAACCTAAATATTTGTATCTCTAAGTAACTGAAATCCCAGTTTAAATGGAGTTAGACTTTAACAATCAAGAAATGTATTGAGTCATGTAACTGGACATCCAAAATAGGACAAGTTTCATGATGAGCTTTACCTAACGACTCAAGCTCTGTTTCTCTCAATGCTGCTCTCCTTTCTGGGTTGGTTTCATGCCCAGGCAGTAGCTGGGTAGCCCAGAAATTCAAGACCTCACACTTCCATGAAACACAAAAACAAGGGGGAAAATAGATTTAAAATTTCAGACAATCTTTGTTAAACTTTTCCCTACAGCCCCTATAGAACGTTCATTATCATCTCCTTGGCCCTAACTGTTCATGAGCCCATTCCTATACCCCAACAATACCTGTGGCTGAGTGAACAGTGTGTGACGACCGGCTCTGACATGGGTTCTTAGTGGGAAGGTGCCAGGAAACCACAGTTGGCTGAGTGATAGCAGATCTGCAAACATTTGTTCTGGGTGCATTTATTTTATATTTTAAGGAAAAGCTAGAGAATCCAGTCCTCCAAGACTGGGATTCCTAAGAGTAGTAGGTGAATAGTTTAAAAAGTGCTACATATACTGCAAAATATCAAGACAGCACTAAATTGTCTAAAAGTAAAAACTCAGTAATTCATACTGCCATTCATTTTGTTTTGTTTGAGGTAGCGGGGATTGAACCCAGGGGCATTCTACCTCTGAACTACACCCCCAGCCCTATTTTTTATTCTTTATTTTGAAACAGGGTCTCACTAAGTTGCAGAGGGCCTCACTAAGTAGCGGAGGCTGGCCGCAAACCCGCGATCCTCCTGCCTCAGCCTCCCAAGTACTGGAATTACATGCGTGCGCCACCACGCCCAGCTTGGTTTTTCAGTTTTAATTTTGAGTTTTGAGACGTCCTTCTGGTATTAAGATGAAGTTAGTTGAGCCGGGCGTGGTGGCACACGCTTGTAATCCCAGTACTTGGGGGGCTGAGACCGGAGGATCCGGGTTCGCGGCCAGCCTCAGCTACTTAGTGAGGCCTTCTGCAACTTAGTGAGACCCTGTTTCAAAATAAAGAATAAAAAATAGGGCTGGGGGTGTAGCTCAGAGGTAGAATGCCCCTGGGTTCAATCCCCAGTA
>PVJS01064500.1:0-10213 GCA_004027185.1 Glis glis | reverse complement strand
AAAAAAAAAAAAAAAAAAAAATGAGCCGGGTGTGGTGGTTCACACTTGTAATCCTGGTACTTGGGAGGCCGACACCGGAGGATCACAGGTTCGCAGCCAGCATCAGCAACTTAGTGAGACCCTGTTTCAAAATAAAAGAATAAAACTGGACTGGGGGTGTAGCTTGGAGGTAGAATGCCCCTGGGTTCTATCCCCAGTACCACATACAAAGAAAAAAAAAGGGCTGGGTTGTAGCTCAGTTGACAGTATGCCCCTGGTTTCAATTCCCAACACAAAAATAAATAAATAAATAGAACTAGCCTTGTCATTAACTGACTGTATTGAAAAACAAAAGAAAAAAACCTGAACACAAGTTTTATGCAAATGCTGGTTTATTTGGATTTGGGTTTTTTTTTTTTGTAGTACTGGGGATTGAACCAAAGGGCACTTGACCACTGAGCTATATCCCTTACCCTCTTTATTTTTTATTTTAAGGCAAGGTCTTTATAAGTTGCCCAGGCTGGTCTTGAACTTGCAATCCTCCCGAGTCACTGGAATTATGGTCTTGGATCACCACGTCTGGTGAAACATGTTGCCCAGGCTGGCCTCAAACTCCTGGGCTCAAGCAATCCCCCCACCTCTGCCTCCCAAGTAGCGGGACTACAGGTATATGTCACCACACCCTGCGTTCAAATACCAGTTATAGATTGGAGTGGCCAGCCTCCAACTTGGCTCCCAATGATCCTCACCTCCTAATATTCATGCATTGTGTAGTGCCCTTGCACATTTCACTGTTGGTCTGTATGACCATTAGAATATAAGGAAGTGACAGTGTGTGACTCATAGAGCTAAGTCGTACACTACTTGTGCCTTGCTTTTCTTGAATTGTTCACTCTGGAGAAGCCAGCCACCATGTTGTGAAGACATTCAAGCAGCCCATTGGAGAGTCCACCTGGGGAGCAACTGAGGCTTCCTACCAACAGCCAGCACCAGCTTGCTGACCACTCAGTAAGCCATCTTGGTGGTGGGTCCAGGCCCAGTCAAGCCTTCAGACAACTGCAGTTCCAGCCTACATCTTAACTACAATCTCATGAGAGACTCTGAGCCAGAACTACCCAGTTAAGCCACTCCCAAATTCCCAAGCCACAGAAACTGAGAAAATAAATGATTTTTAAGTTACTAAGTTTTGGGGCTATTTGTTATGTAACAGTAGATAACTAATACACAGTACACTAAAATATTTTTAGATGTGAATTTGGACAATGAATTGTCCAAATGTGAATACTTACATCTTTTAGGTTTTTTTAAAATTTTATCACAATTTTGACAATTTGGAGGTGTTTGGGTTTTAAAAATTCAAGTTATGCTGGGTACGGTGGCACACGCCTGTAATCTCAGTACATGGCAGTCTGAGACAGGAGGATCGCAGGTTCCAGGCCAGCCTCAGCTACTTAGTGAAGCCCTCAGCAATGTAGTAAGACCAAGTTTTATTTCTTTTTTATTTTTCTGGTACTGGGAATTGAACCCAGGGGCATTCTACCTTTGAGCTACACCCCCAGCCCTATTTTTTTATTCTTTATTTTGAAACAGGGTCTCTCTCGCTAAGTTGCAGAGGGCCTCACTAAGTAGCTGAGGCTGGCCACAAACCTTGTGATCCTCCTGTCTCAGCCTCCCAAGTACTGGGATTATGGACATGTGCCACCACGCCTGGCTTTATATTTTGAGACAGGGTCTCACTAAGTTGCTCAGGTTGGCCTCAAATCTACAATCTTCCCGTCTCAGCTTCCTGAGTCACTGGGATTACAGGCTCCCACATGTTACCATGCTCAGCTCATATTTTTATTTTTATTTATTTATTTATTTTTGTTGGTACTGAGGATTGAACCCAGGGGCATTCTACCTCTGAGCTATACCCCCAGCCCTATTTTTTAGTTTTATTTTGAAACAGGGTCTCACTAGGTTGATGAGAGTCTCATTACTTGCTGAGACTGTCCTCGAACCTGTGATTCCTGTCTCAGCCTCCCAAGTACTGGGATTACAGGCGTGTGCCACCATGCCCGGCATCAGCTCATCTTTTTATAATCCCTCTGGTCTTTGTCCACAGGTCTCTGTTATTTATGTAATTACTTCTAGTCATTTTTCATTTCCTTTTTTTTTTTTGAGGTACCGGGGATTGAACCCAGGGGCATTGAACGAGCTACACCCCCAGTCCTATTTTTTATTCTTTATTTTGAAACAGGGCCTCACTAAGTAGTTGAGACTGGCCGTGAACCTGCGATCCTCCTGTCTCAGCAATGTAATGAGACCATGTTTCATTTCTTTTTTTTTTTTTTTGGTACTAGGGATTGAAGTACTGGGTTTACAAGCATACGCTACCATGCCCGACTAGTCATTTTTCATTTTCAATTCAAATGTCATCTCATGATGCCTATCCAAATCCTCTAACTAGTCCTTTTGTTTTGGACTCCTTTACCATTTTTATGATTAATTTTAAATATGTGGTTATTTGTATATATGTTTGTCACCTTTGTTAAACTCTCAGCATCTTAAATTAAAAGGCCTGTTTTATTTACCTTTCATTCACTGGCACCTAGCACTTAGTAGGAATCAGCAAACATTTGTAGAATTAGACAACTGAGTGGTCCTAACAAAGCTCACCACTCCAATCCTTAAATGTAATTGTCAGATATATATATTGTGGTACTGGGGATTGAACCCAGGGGCATTCTACCTCCGAGCTACATCCCCAGCCCTATTTTTTATTTATTTTGAAACAGGGTCTACTAAATTGTGGAGGACCTCACTAAGTAGCTGAGGCTGGCCTTGAACCTGCGATCCTCCTGTCTCAGCCTCCCAAGTACTTGGATTACAAGTGTGCGCCACCACATTAATAATGTTCTAATACATTATATGTAATATCCCCATCACGCCTGGCCAGATTTATATTTGTGACTCTGCCTTGCTCAAAATCTTTATCTGCAGAGTAAAGTCTAAATGCCTTAGCTGAATATTTGGTGTACACAACTATCTGACTTCAATTTTACTTTATTTCCTACTATCATTAGACAGCCATTTACTATTCACCGGAGCCCCCATCCCTTTTCTACATGCATATCTTTTTGTTTTTTTTTTTTTGTACTGGTAATTAAACCCATGGGCAGTTTACCTCTGAGCTATACCCCTAACCCCCCCCCTTTTCTATGTGGAACTGGGGATTAAACCTAGGGGCATCCTACCTCTGAGCCATACCCCCAGCCCTATTTTATTTTTTATTTTGAAACAGGGTCTCACTAAATTGCTGAGAGCCTCGCTTAGTTGCTTAGACTGTTCTAGAACCTGTGATCCTCCTGCCTCAGCCTCTGAAGTACTAGGATCACAGGTGTGTGCCACCGTGCCCGGCTCTGTATGCATATCTTGATTCATACTGTTCCTTATTCCTGAAAAGCACTGCTCTCCTGTCCTAATTAATTTCTCTTTCCAGGACTCTCTTCAAATACCACCTTTTTCACATAGCCTTTTTGATCATCCCAGCTAGAAGTAATCACTCTAGCTTTGAAATCTCAGAGCATGGTGACTGTTCCTTGTCATATTTTTACTTTAGGGAGCTAATTTATCGACTTGTGTTTTTTTCTACTTACTGTAGTCTCTTAAAGGGCAGATCTAAGCCTGGCATGGTGGTGCATACCTATAATCCCAGTTCTTGTGAGACTAAGGCAGGAGGATTGCAAATTTGAGAAGAGCCTTAGCAACTGAGTGGAACCCTGTCTCAAAAATAAAAAACAAAATGGGCTGGGAATGTATCTCAGGGGATGTAGTACAGTGGTGTGGGTTCCATCCACAGTACTGGGGGGAAAAATAGTCAGGTTTAAATGATTAATCTTTGTATGCTATACTTGTAAGGAGCAGTAGACAACTGATCATTTCTAGAATGATAACTTAATGAATTATTATGTAGCTTAGTGAAATCCTGTTTCAAAATAAAGAATATAAAAAAAATAGGGCTGGGGTGTAGCTTGGAGGTAGAATACCCCTGGGTTCAATCTCCAGTACCGCAAAAAAAAAAAAAAAATTCATTCTAGTTAAGCTGGCCGTGGTGGCACATGCTTGTAATCCCAGTACTTGGGAGGCTGAGACAGGAGGATCACTGGTTCAAAGCCAGCCTTAGCAAGTAGTGAGATTCTAATCAACCTAGTGAGACCGTTTCAGAATAAAAATAAAATAGGGCTAGGTGTGTAGCTCAGAGGTAGAATGCCAAGGGTTCAATCCCTAGTACCAAAAGAAATTTTTTGGGTTAAATTTTATTATTTTTTATTTTTTATTTTTTGCGGTGCCAGGGATTGAACCCAGGGGGGTTCTACTTCCCAGCTACACCCCCGGCCCTATTTTATATCCTTTATTTTGAAACCGGGTCTCACGAAGTTGCGGAGGGCCTCACTAAGTAGCTGAGGCTGGCCGCGAACCCGCATCCTTTGGTCTCAGCCTCCCAAGTACTGGGATTACAAGCGTGTGCCACCACGCCCAGCTTGAGTTAAATTTTAAACATGCCTTATGTTTAATTTTTAACTTTGTTAAAGCCAGATATGCTGTGGAGTTCAGATGGCAGTGGAATCTTTTACATTTCACTGATTTCAGACGTTTTGGTGGACTTTTTTAGTTATTTATCCTATTCCATTATTTTGTGTGTGTGTGTATGCATGCACGCACACACGATGCTAGGGATTGAACCCATGGGCCTTTTACCTCTGAGCTACATCCCCAGCCCTATTTTATTTAATTTTTTTTGTTTTGAAACAAGGTCTCACTAGGTTGCTGACAGTCTCACTAAGTTGCTGAGACTGGTTTAGAACCTGCAATCCTCTTGTCTCAACCTTCCAAGTACTGGGATTACAGGCGTGCACCACCACGCCTGGTTCCATTCTATTTTTTTCTACCATTGGAAAACACTGTGTCATTTTATCCAGGTCAATCAATACTGATATTTGCTTAGGGAGGGAATAAAAAGACTTATATAATTAACAATGTGATGTCACCATGGAGCAATACAAGGAAAACAAGTCTACTCCTTTATATTTTTATTTTATTTATTTAGTTTTTACTGGGGATTGAATCCAGGGGCATTCTACCTCCAAGCTACACCCCCAGCCCTATTTTTTTTTAAACAGGGTCTCACTAAGGTGCAGAGGGCCTCACTAAGTAGCTGAGGCTGGCTGTGAATCTGTGATTCTCCTCTCTCAGCCTCCCAAGTACTGGGATTACAAGCATGGGCCACCATGCCTGGCAAGTCTACTCCTTTAAAATTCTGATTTAGTGCCGGGCGTGGTAATCCCAGTACTTGGGAGGCTGAGACCGGAGGATCCCGGTTCGCAGCCAGCCTCAGCTACTTAGTGAGGCCCTCCGCAACTTCGTGAGACTCAGTTTCAAAATAAAGTATAAAAAGTAGGGCCGGGGGTGTAGCTCGGAGGTAAAACGCCCTGGGTTGAATCCCTGGTACCGCAAAAATAAATAAATAAATAAATAAATAAATAAATAAATAAATAAATTCTTACTTAGTGCCTCCAGAACCTTCCTTCCTCATGCTGCCCTCTTTATTCTCTATTTTCCAGTCATTGTTGAAGTTCTCAGAATTTCCCATGTGTCACTTTTCCAGTGTAATTCCTGTCTCTAATTCAGGCCCCTCCTTAAGCCTCTCATCCCTCAAGAAGCCTCCCCCTGCTTTTTCACCTCCACCCTTCCCCTCCTAAGCCTGTCCCTGGTCCCTTCTATCCCTTCCTTCACACTCTGTGCACGTTTCTGTCAGAGCCCTTATCCTGGCACATCATAGCCATTGGTTTACTTGTTTGATTTTTCTGAAGTAAGCTGAAGTATCCCCAAGAGCTAAGCTTATGTGATTCCACTGTGTATATGTAGAAGCTAGCACAGTTTCTGATGTATATTAGATGCTTATTAATTAGACAAGTCAGTGGCCAGCTTTCTCAATTTCATCACAGGGGTGGAAACCATCGAGAAGTTCATTTTTAATGTGTGCATGTGTGTGGTACTGGTGATTGGACCCAGGGGCATTCTACTTCTGAGCTACACTCCCAGCCCTATTTTATTTTTTATTTTGAAACAAGGTCTCACTAAATTGAGGAGGGCATTGCTAAGTTGCTAAGGCTGGCCATGAACCTGCAATCCTCCTGTCTCAGCCTCCCAAGTACTGGGATTACAGGCGTGTGCCACCATGCCCAGCGAGAAGTGCTTTTAGCTTTCTACTATTTGGCTAACAAAAACTACACAGAATTCAATTCTTGAGTAATTCCTGCCCTAGGAGCAATATTTCTATTAATTGGCACTCAACTGTCATAAAAGTAGATGAACCAGACAATCATGTAACCAGAGAAAAGGTGGAGAAGGGAGGAGTAGAGGATAGAGAAGGGAGTGAGTTAGCAAAATTCCACACAGTTGTAAACTGGCACAAAGGTGGCTGTGGGGATTGGCAAAGCTAGCTTGATTCAACAGGAGCAAAGAGCAAAAAGCAGCCAACAGCAAAAGCAAGGACTCACAGCTAGCCAGCACAAGCAGGTGAGTGCGTGAGCGGGGCAGGGGCCTCTGGGATTGTGGTCTCTCAGGCTGTAGGGGATGTGGAAGAAGGGGAAGCTCTGGGAAAGCTCAGTGGGGAGGGTTAATGTCTGCTACAAGTATAAAGAGCCCCTGAAAAGACCTTAGAAGGAGATAGGCGAAATGAGGGACAGACACTGGCTGGCACCAAGTCTCAAAGATAAAGGCTGAAGAGGGGACTTTGTTGGGGGTGAATAAGAGACAGTGAGCAAATGATACCGAGAAGACCAGTTCTCACAAGAGTAGATCTGAGTGTTCTGATGTATTCTCCCCATTCTACAAAAGGAAACTTGACTCTGCATTATTTCAAGTAGCATATAAAACGACACATTTGGACAAACGACACCTTTATGTAATGGAGACATCGGAAAACCAGCCCTTCCTTGGCAGCTTGGAATCATGATCTTGTGGGTGGGTGGGTGATTAGCCTTTTGGAAAGATGTCTGTGGTTACTGTTAGATGGATGAGATCTAATGCCTGAGTTATTGGACCCCTGCTTATCCCTTCAGAGTATTTATTCAATACCTACTGTGTGTTTGCACTGACTTAGCACCAGACCCATCAGAAACAAAACACAAACATCCCTGCAGCTCTATAGCTCACATGGTGAGTGGGAGTGGGGAAAGGGAATATGAAAATAAACAAAAGCAGTATGTTAAAATATTGTGCTGGAAGGTGAAAAGTACTGTGGAAAAAACAGGGAAGCAGGGTAGGAAGTATACATGTGGCCAGGTGAGTTGAAATCTTAAATAGGTAAGATCTCACTAAGTGGTGACATACATTTATTTATTTACTGTGTGTGTGTGTGTGTGTGTTACTGGGGATTTAACCCAAAGGTATTCTACCTCCAAGCTACACCCCCCCGCCTAATTTTATTCTTTTTTTGTGTGTGTGGTACTAGGGATGGAACCCAGGGGACTTCTACCACTGGGCTACACCCCCATCCCTATTTTAATTTTCATTTTTTTGCGGTACTGGGGATTGAACCCAAGGACATTCTATCTCCGTGGTACACCCCCAGCCTTATTTTTTATTCTTTATTTTTGAAACAGGGTCTCACTAAGTTGCAGAGGGCCTCACTAAGTAAGTAGCTGAGGCTGGCCACGAACCCAGATCCTCCTGTCTCAGCTTCCCAAGTACTGGGATTACAAATGTGCGCCACCACGCCTGGCTCTATTTTAATTTTTAATCGGAAACAGGGTCTTACTCAGTTGCTGAGAGCCTCACTAAATTGCTGAGGCTGGCTTTGATTATGCGATCTTCCTGTCTCAATTGTAACACCAAATACTGGGATTACAAGTGTGCGCCACCACGCCTGGCTTTTATTCTTTTTTTTTTTTTTTTTTTTTTTTGCGGTACCGGGGATTGAACGCAGGGGCGTTCTACCTCCGCGCTACGCCCCCGGCCCTATTTTTTATACTTTATTTTGAGATCGGGTCTCACGAAGTTGCAGAGGGCCTCACTAAGTAGAGAGAGAGAGACAGAGAGAGAGAGATGGCTTTTATTCTTTATTTTGAACCGGTCTCACTAAGTTGCTGAGGCTGGCAGCGAACCTGTGATCCTCTTGTCTCAGCCTCCCAGGTACTGGGATTACAGGTGTGCACCACCATGCCCAGCTAAGAGGTGACATTTAAATAAAGATTGTTTTTTTTTTATTTGCGGTACTGGGGATTGAACCCAGGGGCATTCTACCTCCGAGCTACACCCCCAGCCCTATTTTTTTTATTTATTTTGAAACAGGGTCTCACTAAGTTGCGGAGGGCCTCACTAAGTAGCTGAGGCTATCCTCGAACCATGCCCAGCTCTAGTACCACTTTAAAAACAGCTAATCTGCCAGGCTTCATGGTGCACACTTGTAATCACAGGTTTGCAGCCAGCCTCAGCTACTTAGTGAGACTCTTAGCAACCTAGTGAGACCCCGTTTCCAAATAAAAAATTTAAAAGATAGGGCTGAGGGTGTAGCTTAGAGGTAGAATGCCCCAGGTTCCATCCCAGCACCACAAAACAGCAATACATCTAATCTTAAAGTGAGGTTGGGCCGGGTGTGGTGGCGCACGCTTGTAATACCAGTACTTTTGGGAGGCGGAGACCGGAGTATCTGGGTTCGAGGCCAGCCTCAGCTCTCTCTCTCTCTCTCTCCCTGTCTCTCTCTCTCTCTCTCTACTTAGTGAGGTCCTCCGCAATTTCGTGAGACCCGGTTTCAAAATAAAGTATAAAAAAATAGGGCCGGGGGTGTAGTGCGGAGGTAGAACACCCCTGGGTTCAATCCCCGGTACCGCAAGAAAAAAAAAAAGTGAGGTTGGAAGTGGTGTGAGAAGGTGGGTGCTGAGGGCAGAAGGGCGTGTTATGTATTCATCCCTCCCTTTCTCTAAAATCTCTTGTTTGGTTTTACAATGAACACCTGGGATGACGCAGCAATTTTCACTCCATGAAAACCGATCCCTAGGATGGTGGTTTTTTTTTTTTCCTTTAAGTCTCTTCTGGAAGAAAACCAAATGTTTGCTTAATTGAAAATAGAAGCTGGAAGCCAGGCTTGGTGGCACATGCTTGTAACCCCAGTACTTGGGAGGCTGAGATAGGAGGATTACAAGTTTGCATCCAGCCTCAGCTACTTAGTGAGGTCCTATTTCAAAATAAAAAATAAAATAGGGCTGGGTATGTTTCTCGGAGGTAGAAGGCCACAGGGTTCCATCCCCAGTATCAGAAAAAAGAAAAAGAAAAAAAAAGAAAAGAAAATAGAAGGTGGAGAGGTTTCTCAGAAACCACAGTAATAGGCCAGGCATGGTGGTGCACACTTGTAATCCTAGTACGTGGGAGGCTGAGACAGGAGGATCGCAGGTTGGAGGACAGCCTCAACAAGTAGTGAGACTATCATCAACCTAGCAAGATCCTGTTTCAAAATAAAAGAATAAATAGGGCTGGGGGTGTAGCTCAAAGGCAGAATGCCCCTAGTTTCAATCCCCAGTACCACACACAAAAAAAAAAAAAAAAGAAAGAAAGAAAAGAAACCACAATATAGAAAATGCAAGTGACCCTTGAAGAAGCTGCATCACAGAGAGGGAGGAAAGCCAGGCCTGGAGCGCCTCTAATGCTTCCCAAGGAAGAGGGACCAGTGCTGGACAGAGCGAGCGTCCACTATTAATACTCGGAATCTAAAACACTGTTTCTGTTTTCAGCTACTTAGCTTGATCTATGTGACCAGCCCGTTTGCTATAAAAGAAGAACCGGCCGAAGGGAGTGCTTTACGATGTGAGTATGGATCCGGCCCGCAGCTTCCCTATTTCAGGCTTGACTTTCTGGGATGAAGCCTCCTTTGTTTAGGATTCTGAAAGTTGAACAATTCTCATTGTTCCTTTGCCTAGCCAGTAACTCTCCTTCTTAGTAACTCTCCATGGGACAGAATAGTGTTCAGGGGGACAATTCTTTTTTTTTTTTTGCGGTACCGGGATTGAACCCAGGGACATTCTACCTCCGCGCTACACCCCCGGCCCTATTTTTTATACTTTATTTTGAAACCGGGTCTCACAAAATTGCGGGGGGCCTCACTAGGTAGACAGAGAGAGAGAGAGAGAGACAATGAGAGAGAGAGAGAGAGAGAAAGCTGAGGCTGGCCGCGAACCCGGATCCTCCGGTCTCC
>PVJS01064499.1:0-10213 GCA_004027185.1 Glis glis | reverse complement strand
GGTTCGCGGCCAGCCTCAGCTCTCTCGCTCTCTCTCTCCCTGTCTGTCTGTCTCTCTCTCTCTCACCTTAGTGAGGCCCTCCGCAACTTCGTGAGACCCGGTTTCAAAATAAAGTATAAAAAATAGGGCTGGGGGCGTAGCACAGAGGTAGAATGCCCCTGTGTTCAATCCCCGGTACCGCAAAAAAAAAAAAAAAAAACAAAAAAACTGGCATCTCCCAGGAAGATGATTAGCAAGGGAGACAGGCGCTCCACTCCTTGGCTAAGGCATTAGATGAGGTCTGCTGGGTAGAGAGTAGAAGGGAGAAGGAGAAGCACTTTTTTTTTTTTTTTTGCAGAACTGGGGATTGAACCCAGGGCATTCTACCTCTGAGCTACACCCCCAGCCCTATGTATTTTTTTTTCTTTATTTTGAAACAGGTTCTCACCAAGTTGTAGAAGGTCTCACTAAGTAGCAGATCCTGGCTGCAAACCTGTGATCCTCCTGTCTCAGCCTCTCAAGTACTGGGATTACAAGTGTGTGCCACCACGCCCGGCAGGAGCACTCTTTTAACTACTTCAAGCTTCTTCAGTAAAGAGGGGAGGTGAAGTGCTAATAAGTAGATCTAGAAGGGCAAGCAGCGCTAAACCAACAAAGATTTCCTTCCACTGCACTTTTCAGAGGAAGTTCCCATCCTTTTTAATCTGTTGATTACCAGAGTTAATAGAAAGGGGATCAATATGAAAGTAATCATGCATTGACTAGACCACTCCAAAGCTGGTCTCACGACCTAAGTCTGAAGATACCGTGAGTGGAACTTGGGATAAAGACAGCAGGGGATATAGAAGAAATAGCATAGGCTAGGTGTGGTGGTGCACACTTGTAATCCCAGTACTTGGGAGGCTGAGACAGGAGGATTGCAGGTTCCGGGCCAGCCTCAGCAACTTAGGCCCTTCACAACTTAGTGAGACCCTGTTTCAAAATAAAAAATAAAATAGGGCCGGGGATGTAGCTCAGAGGTAGAATCCCCTGGGTCAATCCCCAGCACCACAAAACAAAAACAAAAACAAAACAATAAAAAAAATTCACAAAGAAAGACCAGGCCCAGCCCAGGCCCTGGAAGCTCTTGTATTAGTGTTAAACACCACAAGCAAATCCTGTTGGTGAAGACAGAACAGGGGTTACAAACCCAAATATAATCATTTAAGAAAGGCAAACGCAGCAGCTAAATCTCAGCCTACTCATTTTTATTTATTATTTATTTATTTACTTATTTATTTTTTGCAGTACTGGGGATTGAACCCAGGGGCATTCCACCTCCGAGCTCCACCCCCAGCCCACCATGCCCAGCTCTCATTTTTATATAGTGATTCTTGCCCCCAGGAGTTTCCAAGAGACCCCTCAAGTGTACCATGATTATTTACAAACTAGATAGCATCATTTCTATACTCAATACAAATCTCATCTTCTAGGCTAAAAACTTCAGCCTTTGAGAAATCTATGAAAACTGCACAAAAACATAAATATCTTTTTATCTTGACATGCTCTCAGTTCCTCACACCCCCACAGCGAATGAGGGAAAAGCTCCACACATCGCTGAACCCATGGTAGCAGATAAAAAAATACATCTTGTGATTCAAATGCGGCCCAATTTCCCTGGTAAAGAGTGCTAACTATGACTTTTCTTCACACCTGTGTAGAAAACAGTGAAAGAAATCTTCAAGCACCAGCAGGCCGGTTTGATTTGGGAAATAACCAGCCCCACATTTTGTTTGTTTGTTTGTTTTTATTTTGGCCATGGTCTCAGGTCTGTGAAGAGAATGCTTTTTCTAGTAGCTGTCTTTTTTATTTATTTTATTTTATTTATTTATTTATTTTGCGGTACTGGGGATTGAACCCAGGGGCATTCTACCTCTGAACTACAACCCCAGCCCTATTTTTTATTCTTTATTTGGAAACAGGTTCTCACTAAGTTGCGGAGGGCCTAAGGAGCTGAGGCTGGCCGAGAACCCGGATCCTCCGGTACTGGGATTACAAGCGTGCACCACCACGCCCGGCTTTAGCTGTCTTTTTTAAGTAACATGATTTGTGAATGGGGAAGAGTCCTCTCTACCTCTCTATGCCTGCCTCCAAAATACATAATCTCACCAGGAATCCCTGGCTCTAGGAATCCATCTCTTCAACACCCACAGAGATAACAAGGATGAGCCATTTTCAACATCTCAAAACAATCACCTTAGTAATAAAAGTTAAAACATCCCTACTTTACCAGAAGTCTTGAATTTGTAATTTGATTGAAAAGGTGAGGGAATGGAAGCTACTTGGGACTTTGGTATTCCCTGGTACCCATCCTGTTGCTCCCTATTACTGAAGTACCAACTAAAAGCTCTCTTCTGGATTCTTTGCATAAGTGCATCTCATTCCTTAGATTTTAGATTGAACCCAACAGCTATCAGCCACAGTTAAGCCCATGCAATTCCAGTCTCAAGCAGAGTTTTCTTTTTTAGGGGGTGGGGGACGCCCAGGTACCACTATGGAGACAGTTATGCTATAAATGCCTTGGGTAAGTGGGGTATCTTGTGTTCAGTAATAAACCAGATATTCTTAGAGAGGATGAGCAGACTCTCTTATTTCTTAATAGTCATGATCCTCCTCAATCAGGTGTCAATCTACCTTTCTACACTAAGTTCTTATAATTCATAGTAACCCACAAACGAATGACTCAGGGTGACAAATTAAAATTGGAGAGACATCTCTCCCATGGGCTCACACAGAGGAGACACTATAACACAACATTTGAAAATACCTGTTTAGTAAACAGATGAATTTCATAGGGATCTTTTATTAAATACAAAGATTTGAGCTGGGCACGGTGGCGCATGCTTGTAATCCCAGGATTTGGGAGGCTGGGACAGGAGGATTGCAGGTTCAAGAACAGCCTTGACAATGTAGTGAGACTCTCAGCAACCTAGTGAGATCCTGTTTCAAACTAAAAAAATAAAATAAGGCTGGGGGGATGGCTAAGAGGTAGAACTCCCCTGGGCTCAATCCCCAGTACCACACACACACACACACACACACACACAAAATACAAAGATTTGTTTTTTTTTTTTAGATATTACAAACAGAATGCAGAAATTCTCGAATGGAAAAATCTTTTTTTTACACACTTTTTGAATTCTATTCAAAAGCAAGCCATAATGACAACTACGGATTCTAAAAGCTACAAGATCAGAATGTCATATCCTTCCCACTCAATCACAGGTTCCCCATACTCAGTGTGCATTCTAGAATTGTAAGTTAAAGTTTTGTAACTTCTTTAACCAAATTGCTATCGACAATAGGCTCCGAAACTGAAAGTCTTTGTCAAGGAAAATAATTATATAAGTTTTAGGACCTGAAATTTCTTTGGAGCATTTGAGTATTCATCTACACAGGGCAAGCACCTAAAATATTTTATTGACTAATATTAATCACATAGTGAAAACATAATCTCCCTCAGGAAGCTTTAATTCTTATAAACAAAACACACAAAATCTATTTTTATGGTATAATAAGCCCTTTACAATACAATGGTGGGCATTTTTTAACAAGGAAAGAAGTTTCTTTTTTTAAGCCGCTGCAATCCAATACTAGTAATTATTTTTCGTGTTACAGGCTTTTTGCTCAGAGAATTCACTCTTCTGTCTCTCCAGTGCCCATATCGCATGCAAAGAGTTTTCTACTTCGTACTGCTTATTTTCCTTCTGTCTAGAATTTTAAGAAGGAAACAAATACACAGCAACAAAACAAAAATTTATTTATTCTTTCTATATAAGGCGAATTTCATCTCCATTTATCCCATTCTTTCCTGCAAATCTAAACTAATGATTTGGAATTTATTATTTTAAAGAAAAAAGGCTTACCTGTTGTTGAAAGTTCAGTATGAAACAGATCCTTTAGCTGTGTATTCCTGGAGTAGCTCCTTCTGTGTAAATGGTAAATTTATACTTCACGGCTACTTCCCTAATTAGTCCTTAGTGGAAAGAGGGAGGGGGGAAAGTGCCCACACCTGTAGAAGGGAGGGGCTTGTGATGAAAATTATCTCAAATACAGCACAGGTATTTTCATTCTACCTCTCCTTTTCTATCCAATTTAATTGTATGGTTTAAAAGCCAGTGAATTAGTATTCTTGATTGGGAGCTGGACATTTTAAAAGACATAAATCTTATATATTCATCAGGACTGTATGGAAGGGAATAAGAAAGAAATGGGGTCCAGGCAAAGGGAATACAATAAAAAAAATGATATATAGAGGTACTAACCCTTAGGTTTTTTATTTTATTTTTTTGTTTGGTACTGGGGATCGAACCCAGAGGCATTCTACTACCTCCAAGCTACCCCCCAAGCCCAATTCTTATTATTTGGAAACAGGGTCTCACTAGGTTGCTGAGGGCCTAAGTTGCTGAGACTGGCTTTGAACCTGTGATCTTCCTGTCTTAGTCTCTCAAGTACTGGGATCACAAGTGTGTGCCGCCACGGCTGGCGGTTGGCTCCCCATAGGTATTTTTACCTATTTTGAAGAAAATCATTTTGTTGCCCTAAATTTCCCAGCTTCGAAAGGGAATAATCTCTAGAAATGATACTGGTAAAATTGAGTCATTTGAGGATTTTAATTTCTCCTCTCTATTCTTTTGAACGAAAAGTAATTCAGAGTTTGCTTTCCTCAAATGGCTGCAATTTCAACCACCTTGTAAGTATTTACTTGAGCATCTCAGCACTCAACCCCAAATCTGAGTCCGGGACTAATAAGCAGTACAAATGTCTCTACAGCATGTGAAGAAGGCTTTCATTTGAATGTGGGCATATGGGAGATTGCTGTTACCACCTTTATTTTGCGTAAAACTCTAAGTTAAGGCTTTCTTTACTAGAAGATGTTGGGTGAGTAATACAGTGGGCAGTCAGTGGTTAAAAGTGACTGGAGAAATTGTTTTGGGTATCAACTACTGTGTCAAAATAAGACTATTTTTGGTTCTGGTATGTTGATAAAAAACTTTTTTAAAGATGTTACTGAGGGCAACATATTCCTGTTTGTGGCGCTACTGATCCTATATAACTATAGTCTTTTCTAAGTATGAACTGACTAAAATGATTGAAATGAACATAAGCTGTTGTTTGCAGAAGAGAAACTCTTTTAGATAATAAGTAAAACATCCTAGGAAAAACTAAAAATTTAGGAGTCAGATTCCTTATGGACTCTGAGAGACATATAAAGGTCTCCCCAAATTTGGATTGCATCCTATTTCCAAGTGCATCCAAAACAAACGTCTACCCTTCTTTCAAAGTTCTTTGATCTCTGTAAAACATCAGAACTAATTAGAACAGTTGCTTTTGGTTTGAAAGGATAAATAACCACAATGGCAAAGTATACTTTCCCAGGAAAACTGCAGTGGTTGAAGGCAATTAAATTTTATATATTTTGACCAGGCTAAAGTGACCTTTCAACTCTGAGATTAAAAGGAAAACAAGAAAGAAGGGGGGAAGAGAAGGTTGCCAATGTAAGGTAAGTTTAAAGGGATTCTCTTCTGTAACCCAAGTGAACAAATCTGTAATACATATTATCATTATACCCAGAAATATACATGGATTTGTCCTTTGTTGAAATAAGATTTAGTTAATAGATTCAGAAGCCTCTTCTATTTGCAGTTAAGCAGAAAATTACTAAAGAGTTAGTGTCAATTATTATTTTTCACTTCCTAGTTCTTAAGAACTAGGCACTTTCTAGTTCTTAAGACAGTTAATTAGCCTCCTTGTGCCTCAGTTTCTTCACCTGCTGGAGATAACAGTGATTATTATGAGGTTACTCATACTGTTATTAAAAACTGTTACGATTAAACATTGTTATAAACACATGTGTACATGTAATGGATTTAGACCAGAGCAAGCACTTAATAAACATAACGTTATCATTGTTATTATTGTCATATAGCTCTCTTGTCTTATTTGAAAACTTGTGTTAATTTTAAGAACCTCCTTGGAAGTGGAAATGGGGGGAAATCGGTTAAGGCACATTTGCTTCTATTAGTTTAAAAAATGAACAATTTCGAGCCTGGAGTGGTGGTGTACGCTAGTAATCCCAGTACTTGGGAGGCTGAGACAGGAGGATCGCAGGTTCGTGGCCAGCCTCAGCTACTTAGTGAGGCCCTCCGCAACTTAGTGAGACCCTGTTTCCAAATAAAGAATAAAAAATAGGGCTGGGGGTGTAGCTCGGAGGTAGAACGCCCCTGGGTTCAATCCCCAGTACCATATACACACACAAAATAAATAAAAATGAACAATTTCATTTTTACATGCACTCTACAGTGGTTTTATTGAATGTAGAAAACAAACTTGCTTCGACTTCTTCATCCAATTTTCACACTATACCCAATCTTTGTTACGGTTGCGATGGCCAATTCACAGCTGTAACATCAGGGGTCATTTTAATGAGGAAAGCAAACGCCTAAGCCAGGAGAAGGTTCTATGGTGGTTTAGTAGCAAAGAAATAAATTCAATAGCAGCAACTCTATTAAAGAAAATGTGTTTAAAACACAAAAATGGCTTATTTTAGCCATGTTAAAGCCCAACTGAGAAATTTGAATTTCTGCTTTTGTTTTCCTTCTTTCCTTTCTCTATCTCAAAGCTGAATTATTTCTTGACAATGAATGAAACATGAGAGGATTTAGGCTTATGTTTAGAAACTGAGCCAATGTGAACAATTCAAATACTAATTTTGACAGGTGCTGCATATTTTTGGTAAACAGAGAATGCCAAGAAATTCTATCCACCTAAAGAAAGTAAATCCCTTAATTTTAGGTTCTAGCACAGATGTCTCATATTAAACAAAGCCTATTAGTTAAAGATATGCCCAGCTGAGAGCTGGGGAAATGGAAAGGCTCTATAATGAATTTTAAATGACTGACATCACACGGAAGTCTGCGACATGTCCATACAGTCTGTTTCGCAGAAAAGTTAAACCAAGTTACCTTCCCTAAGCAGATCTACTGGGTGCCCACTTTCCAAAATGTTTACTAATTTTCCATCATTTTATTTTATTTTGTGGTACTGGAAATGAAACCCAGGGGCATTCTACCTCTGAGTTACACCCCCAGCCCGATTTTATTCTTCTATTTGGAAAGAGGATTTCACTAAGTTGTGGAGGGCCTCACTAAGTTGCTGAGGCTGGCTTCGAACCTGTGATCCTCCTGTTTCAGCCTCTCAAGTACTGGGATTTCAAGTGTGAGCCACCACGCTTGGCTTAATTTCCCTTTTAGCTTTTTAAAAAATCTTTATCAATATAATAGCTGAAAATGTTTTTATTGTTCTAATTCATGTTTATGTGATTATTATAAGGTTAAGGTTGAAACATCCTTCTAATAATATTTATTGACCATTTATATATCTTCCTTTGAGAATTATCCATTTTCCTACTGGTGTTTATGTTACTGATAGAGGTCTTTATTAATAAGGATTTTGTTTTACTTATGTTGTAGATATTTCCAGGTCTGTGCTATATATTTGACTTGTTTTTAAAAATCTTATTTCAAAAAGTTGAAAGTTGTAAGTAATGATCTTTTTTACCTTTACTTATTTTTGGATACTGGGATTGAACCCAGGGGCATTCTACCTCCAAGCTACACCCCTAGCCCCATTTTTTTTTTAATTTTGAAACAAGGTCTCAGTAAGTTCCCAAGGCTGGCCTCGAACCTGTGATCCTCCTATCTCAGCCTCCCAAGTACTAGGATTACAGGTATGCACAACCATGTCCAGCTCATAATTTCTCTTAGGTTTCTATTTATCTACTTAGAACCCATTTGGGCATAAAAGAGGACTATTAACCCTTCCTTGTCTCAGCCTCACAAGCACTGGATTTATAGGTGTGTGCCACCATGCCTGGCTGAGCAGGTAGTTTTCAAAAGTACAAGAGGGTAGCTTGACTAATTCATGCATGGTGAACTTTCACTCAGCAACAATAAATTAGAATTGCAGTTGACTTTCAATAATCTGTTAATATGTTTCATGTAACTCCTCCCTCCCCAGCAAAAGCTAGTATAAATGTCTGTATTCACTGTCAAAAAATCAATGACTTGGGGGCTCTTAGTCACTCTACAAGCATCAAGCTTGAAGTTTCTGAGTGAGGAGTTTTTAAGACATTTTGTAGGATCTTACTTTTAATGGCTTCCTTTCCTGAAGATTTTTTTTTCTCTTTAAAATTCACCAAGTTCCTCCTTACCATTATTTCCTAAGAGGATATTGTTTCTGATCTTTTTACTGAGTGGCTTCAGGATACCCAAGGTGCGTGGTCTCCCTCATTACAGTAAGCGCTGCACTCAACTTGTGTAACTACAGGTGTGCCCCTGTGGTCTTTGCCTGGAGGACACTAACAACTGTGGCATCTTCTAAATACAGAGGAAAATATTCTAGGTTAGACCGAAAATAAATGAGGCTATTTTATTTTACAAATAGATCAAAGAAAACAAGACAATATATTTTAGTTGCTTTGAAATGATTTTTTATATATTTAAGCAATAATTTATTTACACATATAAGCTTATTATCACAATGAGGAAAGACTCAGAAAAAAGAGTTTTGTAGCAATCCAGCTTTACTTGACTACAGCCATTTTGGTTGCAACTGCTATTTTTTTTTTTTTTTTGGTGGTACTGGGATGGAACCCAGGGGCAGTCTACCTTTGAACTACACCCACAGCCCTATTTTATTTATTTTGAAACAGGGTCTCACTAAGTTGCTGAGGGCCTTGCTAAGTACCTGAGGCTAGCTTTGAAACTGTGATCCTCCCATCTCAGCCTTCTAAATACCAGGATAACAGGTGCACACTATCACACCTGGCTCTGTAACTGCCATCTTGTTGCCAGCTGACCCTGGCATACACTCCAAATCCTGTGGAAGTGAAGCCATTAAGACAGTTAGCTGAGCACCTGTGCTGGGCACTGAAACCTCGACTGTCTTAACTGACACCTGACATGTTAACAGTCTTTGGGAAAGCCCAGGTGCACTATGGCTGGGTGTGGGGCACCTGTGTCTAGCTCCTGTTGCAGGGCGTGATGATCCTCCTGCCCTGTTGCCACCCAAGACACACTCTGTCCCGAAGTCTCTAATAAATTGCATTTCATGTATTCCTGTATTTGTCGCCACCTTTGGAATCAGTACCTTTCGCCTTTGGTGGCTGCTTTACACATTTTGGGTTTTCTCAAAACAATTTTTTGGTTTGTTTTTGTTTTAAAGAATAAATATGCTTAAGCTGTTGCTGCTTTTTTTTTTTTTTTTGGTTGTGGTACTGGGGATTGAACCCAGGGGTGTTTTACCTTTGACTTACAGCCCCATCCCTATTTTATTTTTGAAATAGGGTCCAAGTTGCTGAAGGCCTTGCTAAATTGCTGAGCCTGGCCTCAAACCTGTGCTTCTCCTGTCTCAGCCTCTTAAGTACTAGGATTATAGGCATGTGCCACCATGCCTGGCTCTTAAACTTCTTTTTGATAATTTTTGAAGAGTATGCTTTTATGACAGTGACAAATAAATATTCAACACGTAATCACTAACCAAACAAAAAAATAAAACGTTGATGCTACTTTCAAAGTTAAAGATACTTCGCAAATCTTAATTACTCTACAAAAGTCTAGGGAGTTAGGTAAATGTGAAGACATTTGGGGATTTCTCAAGTTCCACATGACCAGACAGAAAATGCAATCTATCAGCTAAAGAATGAGTGAAAACCCTTGTGTTTTTATTCACTAGGCACTATGCATAAACACTTTACAGACACAAAGTTTCTACATCACAATTCTGTGCTAACCAATAAATGACCTTCATTCAGCCATTACAAACTATTATATCATGGCTATTCTTATTTTATAGTTTTAGGCAAATAGCTGCAAGACGCAGCAATGTAAGTACTGATTTTCTAGATTTAGCAACTGCTATAAACAGTTTTCAGAACTGCATTAGATGCTAATTTTAAAGTGCATATTAGGCTTCAGCCTCTTTAATAACATTATAGGTTAACAGTTTTACAAATTCATTAACAGTAAATTAATATGAGACAATCTAAAAGAACTCTTATTTAAGAGGCATCTAGTTTCTTATAGGCTTCTTCAATGAACATAAACATGTTCTTCATCTGGGATGAATTACGAAGAATCTCCAAGTCCTTTAGAAGAGCATTCTGGTTTGGAATTAGCGTCAAAATTTCTTCCTG